>CM076581.1:1655199359-1655284441 GCA_034641835.2 Pinus albicaulis
GTAATGGTCCCTTAGAAATATTTGTATGGACCTCAACTTTGGGTTGAGGGATATGTAAGGGGCCATTGGATGTCGAAAGAGGCTTTGTAGAACCGGAAGAAGAAGTTCAGGCGGTGAGCGGGGCAGAAGTGCGTGAGGCCAGAGGTTTGGCAGGTGGTCATGATTGAGGATGGATCGGAGTTCATCATAAGAATCTGGTAATCAGAGGAACTTGAGAAATGGAGGAGTCGATGGGGCCATACATCGGGTGGTTGGGTAGCCACGAATCCTTGCTGAGGGAAAGGATCAGTAAACACAGCTCGCTGGGTAGTGGCCACATTAGGAGGAGCATGAGGGGAGGCATGTTGTCCGCGCAATGTGGCTTGAGACTCCCACATATGCCGCATCTGTGGTAAAAGGGGACAATCGTGGGTGTAATGACCGTAAACACCGCAACACGAACAAGGCTTGTTGGTACGAAGAGGCCTGTCCGGCTTGGGCTGAGTGCCCTGTTGCTGGTTAGCAGTGTTAGGGTCAAAACCTTGAGGATTGGGTCCACGAGTACCAGGGGAAGATTGATTTGGATTTCCTCTCTGCCTTCTTTGAGAAGAAGGGGGATTAGTCGCACCCTGCTGTGCAAATACTTGCCCTGAAGGGGGCTGTAGGTGCTGTTGCTGGGGTTGAGGAGGCAAGGGAGGTGGAAGCGCATATGCTGGAGGAGCTGGCACACCAGGCTGCGGATAAGGGTAATGGTTAGGTTGGGTAATATTGAGGTAAGCAGGAGTTTGGGCAAAAGGAGGAGGCATGTCGTATCCTGGGTACATGCTACCGGGAGGGGGAAGAGTGCTAGAGGTGCTGGCCCCTCCGTGAGGGAGATCGTAGCCCATAGGAGGTTGAGCATACGGATGGGAAAGGGCTCCAACGATACCGTCGGCGGAATGAGATGCCCCCGGGGAATTAGCGCCACCGGGCCTGGGGAGGTTAGGAAGGATGGTATAAACATAACCAGACTGGGCGTAGATCAGGTCATATTTCAAGGCTATTTGGAGGGCGGCTTCTTCAGTTTGAGGGAAATGGGAGGCGACATCTTCTTGGAGTAGAATAGGAAGGCGAAGAACAGTCCATGAATCTAGATCTTGAAGGAGAGCTATTTATAGGCGCATCTCTTCGTCGCCATTCCTGAACATGGGTGAAGAAGTCAGGTCAAGAAGATGTTTGTAAAAGTCAAGAACTCATCAGAACCATCGTGTCGGAGAAAGGCTGGAAGTAAGATAAAAAGGCTTGGGCAATGGTCGCAAAGGTGGTATGGGAAGAGGTGGCTTGGTCGACATACCATTTAGAAGCTTCGCCGGTAAGCATGCGTTGGAACAAACGAAGACGGATGGAGTCATCGGTAATAGAATTGGAGGAACACCACATGTGGAAAGATCGGACATGATTGGTTGGATCTTCTCCAGCAAGGCCTTCAAACTTAGGGATCTCGGAGGGGAGCTTGGTTGGCATAGCAGGCCAACCAACATCGTGGTGGATAGGGTCATTGATCAACTGATTGAAATCGGGGAGGCTGAGGCCTGCAATGTATGGCAGCAAGAGTATGGCCGAGGTAATTCCCGTGGCGGTTCCGCTAGTAGTGATTCCGGCATTAGGGCCTGGAACACCGCTAACGTTAGGCCCTGGACTAGACATAGTGAAGGTGACAGGGAGAGAACCAGGAGGAGAAGGAGAACCCAATGAATCAGGAGAGGAGTCTAAGTGTGGACTCGGAGGAGGACTGGCTCGACGACGGCGGGACGGAGCAGGTCGATCGACCGGAAACTGAGGGTGAAGGCCAAGAAGTCTCCGGGAAAGGCGCCTTGGGGGCGCAATGATGACAGGAAGAAGGAAACTGACAAGGGAAAAAAGGGATAGAATCAAGTGAGGTCAAGGGCAGAAAATGTGCAGTGACAATTGATTTTAGAGTCTTTGCCAGGCGGTGTTAACCAGGCACTTCTTCACTTAGGGTCAGTGTTTGGTGTGCGTTAATTTTAATTTTTAAAACCCTTTTCGTTTTGAGAGCAAGAAAAAAGGTGTGCTGCGTAACTGAAAATAAATATGCATAGAACAGTATATAATGCTAAAATAACAGAAAAGTAACAGCTACTATTGCATATATCTAACCCAAGGAGGTGGGTCCCTCAAAACTAGTCTAAAAAAGGGAAAAAATCTAGTCAAAACACACTGAAAAGAGGCCAATAGATCAAAGGTCGGGAGGGACAGGGATCTAAAGGATAAAGCTGCTGAAAAGAGGTGCAGATCACAGCCAAGAGACAAAGGCAAGGTGGCTGGAAAAAGGGAGGAAATCAGCAAAAAGCGGAAAGGACAGGGAGGAGGTCCTAAAAAGAGGTCCAAACAAAATGACAAGAGGTGATTTGAAAGGAAGAAAGGTTGATTTAAAGGGATCTGAGGAGGAGGTTTCAGATCTGAAAAAGGGAAGGCTGAAACTCTGAAAAACAGACGGCTGAAACAGCTAAAACTCTTCCACAAAAAGTGGAGGGTACTGAAGCCCTAGGGGGCTAGGTTTCCACTTAGATGAGTAAAAACAGATCAGAACTAGGTTAAAGCGGGCTGAGACAGAGGCTGGAAAACCCTGACAGAAGCTTTAGCAAAACCTAGAAAAATTGCAGAAAAATCACTGAAAAATTGGCAGGTCGCAGGTTCTGACCTGTTTTCAGTGTAGGTCATAGAAAAGAGGCTAAAAAGTGCAACCTGGAGGTCCAGGTCGCACTTTTTGGGCTGAAAAGTGTGACCTCCCGTTCTGGTTGTCTCGGCGGCAGATTTTCGGAAAAGTTGTCGTCTCAGTTGCGGTTGATGTCACTTACCTACGCAATAGGGCCAGAAACACACGGAAGTTAGAAATTTTAATGTTTTAGGGTTTTATGTGATAAAAACAGCATAAAAATAGGAAAAATAAATAGCTAAAAAGAAGCCCTAGGGTCTGAAGTAGCTGGATATGCAGGAATATGAAAAACGACAGCGGTCATAATTTAAAACCCGTGTGGAGTCGCCATTTGTTAGTATGAATCCTTTGTTGAAGTGTACGAAAAAGGACCACTTTAGCTACACATAAATAATAGCCCTAACAACAAAAGTGGCTACCAATATCTTCAGATCTGTGGTTAGTTGAACAAGAAAAGAGTTGCAAAAAACCAGATCTATGCATGGAAATACATTAAGTAGTAAAAACAAGGGTTTGCTCCATATACCAATAGACAAGACAAGAACAATTTTTGAAAGAATTTTTGTATTAATTGGGCACCTGGGAGGAAAACAAGAAGGCGTATCCAATTCTCCTCAGTGGGATGGGTTCTTGGAAGTCCTCAGCACTTCAGATCTAAGATTTCTCTCTCTTGTTGGTGTAGAAAACCCAATGCAAAGAATAGAACTCAAAGGGAGCTCACACAACAAATAAATGGAAAAATTTGACCAAGTGTATAGATCCAGAGTGATCTAATAGGCAACAAAAGGTGAAGAATGGTAGGAAAAACCCTCCCATTTATAACAAAATATTGGGTCATTCTAGATCTTGGTGCATGATTAAAATAATGTTAACCAAATCTAGATCCACCTTTTATGGAATATTTTATTATATTTGTTGGAGGGAAAAGGTATTTGACTTGGGTCAAATCCCTTGATTTGTCAAAAATAAATAAATTAATGATTTATTTATCTTTTTAAGGAAGCGGTTAGAAGATAATCAAATAAATAATAATGATTTATTTAATTATTTAAGGAAGTGGTTGAAAGATAATTAAATAAATAATGATTTATTTAATTATTTGTGGGTGATTTGGTCATATTTAACAAGGAATATTATCTAAATAAGATTTAAATAATTATTCCTAGAAAATAATAAGATAAATAAAGGTTTATCTAATTAATTTCTTTTTTTTGGGTTAAACATGATTGGGAATAATAATTAAATTATGGTTTAATTAATTATTCCATGAGGAAAATCAAACAAATATAGGTTTGTTTAATATTTCCTTTTGGGGTTTCCTGTTTAGACCATAAAAAACCTAATAAATATGGTTTATTAAGTTATTTTACATAGTGAAGGCAATTTTACTTAGGGTAAAATTGGTCTTACATGGTGTACTTGGGTCCATCTAATGATAATAGGTTAGATGACCAAAAAATGGTGTAACAGAAGCCATCAAGCAAAGAAATTCTTTTAGACCCAACTACTCTTTGTAAGATATGATCCATCTTGGGTAAACTGTAGTTGTCCTTCAATGAAGCTTTGTTTAAGTTCCTAAAATCTATACAAAGCCTTATCTCTCTTGTTTTCTTCCTAACTGACACTAAATTAGACACCCACTTTGAATATCTAATAGAGACAATAATACCAACTTCATACATTTTCTTGATTTCCTTCTCAACCAAAGGTAACTGAAAAGAGTTTATTCTACGTAGTTTTTGTTTAAATGGATTTTGGTTTTCCTTGAGAGGTATCTTATGCTGAATTATTTCAGTGTCATAGGATTTCAGATCCTCATAACTCCACGCAAAAACATCAGAAAATTCTTTAAACAACTCTATGTATTTGAGTTTGATATGAGTTGGTAAAGTTTTAGACAGTTTGATCATATTTGGTTCTAGTTCACTGCCTATATTACACTCTTCAGCTTCAAATTCAACAGGCTCCAGCTTGGGTTTCTTGGCCACATCATTGAAATCAAACAATTCTTCTAAAGGGACTAGTCCCTTTGGAAAACTTTGATTATTAGACTGCAGAGTTTCTAAGTCTTATTTTTCTAACTCTGCAACAATTTCTGTTGTGTTTTCAAGTTTGTTAGACAACAGATTTACATCAGCCATCTCTGGAGACTCTTCTTCTTCATCAAGTAGGTTTTCTTCACTAGGATAGTCTGTTTCATAGTCTAAATCTGAACTTGGTAGTTCAAATTCATTTCTGGACTGCAGAAAGTCTTCTATTTGTTTGTCTCCATCAAACACTTGCCAATATTTCTCGTTATCACGGAAAACTGGTCTGAATTTAATTTGCGTTGAGCATTGTTTGGTTTCAAATGGTGTTAAACATGTTCTAGCAACAAAAGATAAACTGTGGGCTGGGATATTCTTTTCTCTTGGGACAAAAATAAGTTGGGATTCCTAAAAAGTTTTCAATAAATCCATGACATCGTTCCTGTAGGCTCTAAGTTTGGGGTGTTTGGCACTATATTCCCCATTACAATTAACTCTGAATCCCCAAGAACTTTAATCCTTTTGGCTCCTAATTTCTTCAATAAGTGTAAGCCTAAAAGAAGGGATTCATATTCTGCTATGTTATTCGAACACTGGAAATTTAGTCTGTAGGAATGGCCTTCAATGTGATTATTTTCTGTGTTATGTATCTAGACGCCTACACCTGCATTGGTCTTGGTGCAAGACCCATCAAATTTCATACTCCAAATAGGACTAATTTCAGGTTCATCAGTTTGATTACTATCCTCTTCAACTAGTGTGCTTTTGGATTGTTCTTGAAGGTCAGCACTACGTTGAATCTGTTTTGATTCCTCAGGTTTTTTACTACGTTGAGGACTATTTTCTTGACTCTCAAGGTTTAAAAGCAATGGATGAATGATTTTTATCTCTACACCTGTGTTTTGTTTGTTGTAGTTTTCTGGTTTAGCAAACTGTTTTGACACTTCTGTCTCATCCTCCCTTTAATGTCACTTGTTCACTGAATGTTTCATCATTGAAAAGGATAAATGAGTCAAGGCCTGTATTTACAGAATAAAGGGGAGAGTTTTGCGGTCTCTCTTGGCTAGTAACCATGTATTGCAGATGAGATTCCCCGTAAAGTCTTCTTGTTTGATTAAAAATAGGGATGGTCGCATATGTCATATCCATCTGCATTGTTCCTTGTAACTTAGCTCCCTAATATCTTGATAACAACATACCATATTATGGGGGTACATCAGCCACTACAATATCCATTACTAAACACCTGGCTGGAATTTGTGCTAAGTTTACACAAAGGTCTTTGATTAAGCCTAAACATTTCACTCTGCTTGAGTTAAAGGAGTAAAGATCTTTGTAAGGTCTAGTGATTTCAAGGCCGAGACTCTCCATTACAGCTTTGAGAATTAAATTGTGAGAGGCCCCTAAATCATGCATAGCGTTGTGAAAAATCTTGTCATTCACAAGAAAAAGGAGGAACCGGTCCTTCTATAAACTTACATAAACTTACATAAACTATAAACTTACATAAACTTACATAAAAAGGAGGAATCGGTCCTTCTTGATATCTACCCTCAATATTAGGACCAAAAATGAGCTCTGGTTGTTCATCATTAAGATTAATAGTGTCATTATTCTCTTCTATGTTAAAAGCCTTCAAAATTTTGGATCTATATACATGTTGGGTGGCTAATTTAGTAAGGGGAACAAAGATCTTTATCTTGGCAATTTCCTGCTCCAAACTGAAAGGTAGCTTACTTCTCACAAGGTTTGTTTCAGCTTTGTTAACCACCATTTTATCCGCAAGCTCATCTTGGTGATTTTCTCTATTTACATTGGTTAGAATTGTTTTAACAGGAGAACTAGCTGAGGTACTAGCGCTGCTAAGATCTGCACTCTGTTTTTCAGTGTTTTGAGTGCTTTTCTCTTTACTTTTATCAGAATTTCCAGCCACTGTTTTGTCTTTCTGTTTTGTAATTTTGGGTTTATTTACAGGGCTGTTTTTTGCAGAATTTTCAGAGGTTTTGTTGTTGGGGGTTTCCAGATTCTTTTTACTTGTAAGATCATACTCTTTTTGGGTTTCTATGATGACATTTTCCATTTCTTGATAATAAAATTCATCTTCTGCTCTTTTGTCATCATAGGGTGCGTATAGACCTTGTTTTCTATTGTAATGAACTTCGAAATCATCATTTTCTACTCCCAAAATATTTATGTCATCTTCCTTTGTTTGTTCTATTGTGTATTCAACCTCACTTACATACTTTTGATGAAAAGGAGGAGTAATATTTTGATCATCCTCCCTTGGTCTATTTTTAGGCTGGTTTCTCCTAAAATTCTGATTTTGATTTTGATTTCTGTTTTGAGGAGCTGTTTGGTTTTGACTTGCTTGTGCTCTCTCGAGTATGCTCATCTTTTTCATCATCTCCTCCATCATTATTTCCATCTTTGAGCTAGATGTGGAAGGTGTATATTCCTCTCTAAAGAACACTTTCTTCTCATTCCTCATTCTCTCTCTTTTCTCCATTAAATTAACTTCCACAGCAAGGGCTCCCTTTTGCATATCTTCAAGAGTTAAAGGATCTCTCTCTCTTAGCTGATAGGCCATTTCAAGATCAAATCATTCAGGAAAATTGTTTAAAGCCGAGCCTTGTGGAGGTTTTAAGTCTGGGGGAAGGGCATTATAAACACTGTTGAACCTAGTGCAATAAGCTTGTACACTCTCCCCGGTTTTTCTTTGGAGATTCTTGTAATCAAAAAGTATTTGGAGGGGGTTTTTTATGACTTCCCATTTGTTTAAGAATAACTAATGGAAGGCTTGGAGATCATTAATACTGTGAGGGGTGAAGCTTTTAAATCATTTTCTTGCTTCTCCCCCCTAAACTTTGAGAAAATAGTCTAAGTTTGATAGTATCATCAATCTCGTTTATGTTAAAGTAGTCATTCATATTAACCACATGTTGTGAAGTAGTAGTAGCATTACTGGCATCATACAATGGTATCTTGGACTGATAGTCCTGTGGAAGATTGATTAAAGGTAAAGGAAGGACTAGGGGAGCATACCATGTTGCCATGATAGGAGGTTGTGGAAAAAGTGGGGGGTTAACAAGTGGTGGGTTGATAAGAGGGAAAGTGGGTTGGAATGTAGTGGTTTGGGCAGTGGATGTATGTAGAACAGATGTGGATGGACCAGCAATAGATTTTTGAGCTGATCTAGGATGAGAGAAACCAAAATTATGAATGAAATGTGAATCAGGTGGAGTAGTTTCTCTGCTACCAGGATGTTCACTTCTGTGTTGGGATGAAAGTGAAGGCTCTAAATATAACTGATCTATATCATCAAGTGACCTAGTTCTAAACATATTTCTTAAGTCAACTTGTGATTCTTGTAGAGCTGCAAGGTTTTCAGGAACGGAAGTAGCTCTATGGGGTAATATGAAAACAGTTGAAGATTTGGCCTTAGGTGATCTGAAAATGGAATGTACTTGTTTAAGGGTGCAAGGTATCCATTTTCATAATTTCAAATTGACTGAATAGGTTGGTTTGTGCAAATACTCATAATTTTAAATTGAGCCATAACTCCAAGTGACCTCTTGCTAATGTGAGAATAAACTATTTCCCATACAGAGATGGACTGTAGTGGCATTCACTGGACATGTCACCTCTAAAGAGAGGTTGAGTTCCAGAGGCTACCTGGCCCTCTACAGACTCTGTCTAAGGAAATAGAATATAAGCACAAATAACAAAATCAATGAAAGTCTTTTGTTTCTGAATTCAAAGTGTTCAATGATCTGTTTTAAATGTGAATAAGCAAGAGTATATGTTCTGCAATTTATGTGAAGAGGTTTGATGAGAAAATAACAAGTTTTGCTTCCTGTATAAACTTGTTTTAGAAAAGCATGCTCATGAAATTTTACTGTTTAAACTATCAAATTCTGGAAATAAACAGCCATAATACACACATGAACAGAAGATATTTGTTAAAGCGGTTCACCCCTCTCTTGGGCTACCTCCGCTGCTCCAAAAGCCTCTAATTAGGCTCAGTGCTCTTTTGATTAAATGGTGAAAATGAGATTACATCTGTAAGAACTCCTCTAATGAGAAAATAGACTGCTAAAACAGACTCAGAAGGTCCAAAACAGTAGAAATAGACTACAAATTCACCTCCATTGGAGGAAGGTAGCCCAATGCAGCAATCTTTCCCCTTAGCTCTAATGGAGTCACTGTCAAAAGCGCTGTAAAATTCGCAGATAGAATGCCCTGATGGCTCTGCAGACCCCTCCAACAGCTCCAGAATGCTCTCTACACCCAAAATCAAAAAAAAATTCGTCTTCAAAGGCCTTCCCAATCAAAAGTTATGGCACATTTACTGAACTGCCTCTTTCTCCTTAGGAAACTCCACTAAATGTGGAGGAACTGTGGATAACTCGACAAAATAGGTGGAAGCGCTCCAAAAAGGCGGAACCGCCAATCCAATCCGCCGTTTTAAACGTTGGCAATAAACGTTGGTTGTTGCGTTCACATGGGCGGAGTCGTCGGAGCAATTAAATGTTAAACGGTTTGTTATTAAATATAAAACATAACGTTTGTTAAACCATAACAAACCCACCGTAACATTAATCACAATGTATTAAAACATATCCGCCCGCGCCAAGGTTTGAATATTCTCCGCCGAGGTCCTGTGGGTGAGGTCCTATGCAATGGGGGGCTGGCCCCCTTCGGGCCCCGCCCAATCCAACTACAGCATTTAAATATAATTCTTTCCGCACCATATGCAACGTATAGCACGATAGCCCATTGGTTAAGACTTTGGATTGTTAACGGTGAGGTCGGAGGTTCAAATCCATCCGCATACAAAACTTTTAAACGCCAATTCCGCTCGGCCTTGGGGCCACGTGGCAGCCTCCGGGCTAGCCACGTGGCACCCGTTGATTGGCTGCCCTCCGAATATTCCCCGGAATATTCTGCGGAATATTCCACGGAATATTCCCAGAATATTCTGTGGAATATTCTTTTTTTAATAAAAAATTTTCCAAAGTCTAATTTTGCCATTTTTTAATGAAATTGACAAAACTTTGAAGTTGAATAACTTTTGCATACGGAGACCATTTTTCGAACCGTTCACGGCGCCGGAATCAGGAAGACGAGCACTATCCGGTCGTTCAGGTTCCAACCAGTTCTGAGCACTTTCATTTTTGACCATTTTACGACACCTGGTCCTGAGCTCCTGATCATTAGGAGACTTCCTAAGTATTCTTTCAGGGTTATCAACTATCTCAGGAGGGTTTGGGTCAGGATAGGCTCTAGTATGAATCCTTCTAGGAGCCACTATGCTGTGTTTTTTAGACCCAACCAAACAAGAAAAGTTTAACCAAGTATGACAATCTTTAAGAGGCTAACTGATCTTTTAAACAAGAAAATTTTAATCCTAAAGTCCTCTAATACTAAGTTTAAATGATGTTATGATGATAACGGGTCTTCCCGGTGGAGTCTTAAGGTCTGTTTAGGATTGTGGAGTCACCAGGTGGAAATTTTTAGCTCTTTTGGAGGTAAAAGGCTTTATGGTCCACCACCATGTTTATTTGAATACCAATCTGAAATATTTTTGGGTTTTCTGAGTTTTTTTTTTTTTTTTTTAGTCCTATAGGTTCTAAGAGTGTGCTAAATCTGTTTCAAAAGTTAGCTATGGTGATGAGACAGAGAAAGTATACTCTTATGGCTAAGCTAGCTAATCCTTCAAGGTTTGATAAGCTCTTATGAGAACCCTAAGGTTTCCTTAGTTTGTCACTGATTCAAATAAGTTATATCATGATTACCATTTACTTAGTAGTGCTTGAAGAGGGCTACTTGTACTGCACTGAACACTGAGTGTCTTGTTTTAAGGATTTTACTCAGAAATCCCCAGCAAAGTCGCCATAAATGTTAGCTCCCCGTAATTTCAGCAGATTGGTGAGACTAAAGCTGCGAAGAGGACATTGGAACCACTTTGGGATTCTAGGATCTAGCCCTCCTGAATCCAGAGAGGGATCTCTCTATAAGTGCAAATATTGATTTATCTTCAAGTCTTTTATGTGTGATATTAGGCTAGTTATTAAGAACAAGGGCTTTTGTTTGGTTTTGGATGGTTGAGCATGATTTTTAGTTGAGTGGAAAGTCCTAAAATGAAAGAGCTTCAAAGGGATGAAGGTATAAGAAATAACAACAAGATTTGGCTGATAGGATAGATATGACTCTGGTTTTTAGTCCATTGGGCTATGGAGTCATAAAAGGGTTTAATTGTGCAAAAATTTCAAGAGTGGTCTAAGGGGAAAGTCATCTATATCACAAGATATTTTAGATTAAATGATGGAATGGAACAATAAAAGTGTTGAAGGGGTAGAGAAAAAATACAATAATTTCAACTAGGATTTATCAGTCTTTCCAAACAAGAAAAGCCTTTTAAGTAAATGTTTAAAACCAACCAAAGGACAGGGCTAACCATAGACTTCTTTGGACAAGCTTGTATTAAAGCTAACCGATCAGACAAATAATCTAGTAATCCATATAATTACTTTCAGAAGGAATGAAAACAAATAAGAAAACAAAGTGCAGCCTAAGATCAGAAAAGATAATTTTAAATCTAAACTGCTTTCAGCATACTCCTAGGGAAACTTTGAGAACAACCTTTGGAGAAAGAAACTAGAAGACAGGGAAAACCATAAACTTTCCTAGTCTAACTCTACTGAGTATATAATGAAAATAACATTCAAGAAATTCCTTTCAAGATTTGCACATCAAGACAAGGGAAAACCAACATTCCTTGATAATGTTTACACTTAACTTAAGTCATTCTTAAACACACAATTTGGAGGAAAACATAAATATAAAGCTTATCAGTCAGGGAAGGGTACTGTAAATAGTAAATCCTAACTCTATTCTTGATGTTCTTTATCAGAGAATAAGTGGAAAAATGGCATACATGAAAGGAAAACGATAACACAGAAAGAAGTACTTCACTAGTGATATAGACCAGGATCCCAACAATCAGCTTGTATATTGATGTCAATCCAGTTACATTCTTTAAGTCCAGTGTTTTAGTACAACAATCATCTTCTCTTCTCAGCCTAAATTATTTGATCACAAACAGAGCTTCAAGAGCCTCTGAACACTATTTACATGTAGAAAATTTAGAGCACAGGTATTATATCTAAGTTCAGCAACCAACCCTTTACAATGTTCTCCTCAAGAAGATTTTATAGGAAAATGAGGAGGTGGAATGAGAGAAAATATCTATAGGCTCAATTAATACAGTTTTAATGCTTCTCGTCATTTGAGGGGCTTAATGAAGAATATTTCAGATATTTCCTCTGTATTAATGGGTTTGTATTAAGTGTTCGATTTTCTTAGTATATTTTGTTGACTTTAGAAATATTTCTTATCTTTGTAATAACTCTGCTGATAGCTTAAATTAGTTTCTTTGATTCGAAATAACTATTCAGCTGTCGTGAGGTGAATATCTTATGTTCTGGCAATAACTAGGCCTCTTTTGAATGCTTTGAGGCTACAGGTGGCTTTTGGTAGCTGATAGGATTCAATTAGCCTCTCATGTGGCAGTAGAGGCTTCTTGGACTGATAGATATTATTGTTTTTCTTTAAACACTGTTAATTTGTTTTAATACTATGTGTTAGGCTTAATTAGGCCTAATTTCTGTCTTCTATTCTTCAAACTATGTTTAATTGAGTGGATTAGGTTTTTAGATAGTTGATTTAGGACGTAATCCCTCAAAACTGTGTAAACAATCTTCAATTCTTCATCTCTGCCGTGACTTAGATCCCTTAACACTGATTCTCTTTGCTTGATTAATCTTTGTTGTGTCTTGTTGATGTGCAGGCGTTACAAAGGTTTTATAATGGCGTCAGTGCTCATGAGGAACTGATGAAACATGATATAGAACTCTGCAGAGTGATCTCCTTCACGAATAAAGGCCTAGGGGATTGTCATCCCCGGCCTTTGATTCCTTTTGAGAAACAATTGAAAAACCTTTAAAACCTGCACAAACAAAGAAAAATTAAGAAAAATCCTGCGGGGATGGGTTCAAACTACTATGGAGTTTAGGTTAGTTTCTTGACCGTTGGATGGAAGCATTCAACGAAGAGGATTTCCTGCAGAGGTTAAAAGGAGAGGCGGTTGGAGGGGTGAACGAAGGATTAATTCCGGGCCGTAGATGCATATTGATCAACGGTCGAGATTAATATGGGTTTTATAATACGAAGAGGTAATATTATAATAGAAATGGAGGAAAGTGTAATAAAAATGGAAGAAAAACCTTTAGCGAGGGGTAAAATAGAGTTAAATGAAATTGGGGTTTCGGGAAGATTCTGGGTCGTTGGATTGGTTAGGCAAAAAAGATCAATGGTGGAGATTCCTTTATACAGCCCTTTGGAGGATGGGTGGAGGGCGATGAACTGAGGGCAAGATTAAACTGAGACCGTTAGATCTCAGAGATCAACGGTGGAGATTAAAACTGAGGGGATGTAATGTAAATGGGGTAAAGTGGTTTCGGCCAAAGAAACCATTGGTGTCACGTGATGAAAAGGAGGGAAGGCGGTATTGCCTTTTTGAACGCGATATGTGTTAGCGATTGACACGTGGCTTTTTAAAACCACCCACATCACGTAATTTTAAAACATTAACCATCAGACTCAAAATTATGAGAAACAATGAATTGACCGTCAGATCTGGGGCGTCAGATCTGACAGTCATGAGGAGAGCGCGACGACGATGAGATGCATTGGCGAAAAGAGGTGGGGTAGGGTCAAGTCGGTTTTAATCTAGACCATCAGATCAAGGAATGGATGATTAGGATTTAATCAATGAGGGAGGTATGTCCCAAATGAGTTGGGCCTACCGGGTTAAATATGGACCATAGGATTAGAATAATGGATGGCCCAGATTCAATCTTGGGGCTAATGAGATGGAATATGAGGCAGGGGTTGGGCGGAGAATGGGTCATTGTGGGCCGTTGATCTACAGAGATCAACGGTTGGTATTCACTGAAAAATTTATACAGCGAGGTTTTATGAAATTAAAAAAGGGTGTCAAGCTTCAATCTGGACCGTTGGATGTTTGAAATGGACGGCCCAGATCTAATCATGGGATTGCCAATCGGTAGGGGAGAGAGGAAAGGTGGAAAGAAAATTTGCGATGTGATTGAATGCGGACCGTCAGATATTTAGAGAGATCAACAGTCGGGAATAACTCTATGGTTTCTAATGTTGGAGGCTGTGGTGGAGGGCGATCAATCTGGACCATTGGTTCTTTTGGATTCAATGGTCCAGATTGAATCACAATGATCACAATCGAAAGAGGAGAGAGGAAATGTGCAATGGTTTTTGCGATGCGATTGAACAAGGACCGTTGATCTTAGGACCAAATCGACGACGAAGATTAGCTTGTAAATGCCAAAGGAGGAAAAATGGACTTTGGGAAAGAGCAATGTGAGCCATTGGATCTGGATCTAGTGGGGAAGATCTACGGCTAGGAAAAAATTGCAAGGTGGCCAATCGGAGGGGGGGAAATAAACTATTCAAATGCATCCAATGAAGAACTTCAATGCGAGATCCCAACGATCGTTGATCGGTTTAGATCAACGGTTGGTATTTTCCCAACCAATGAACCGTCGGGACTTAATAAAAAGTTGGTTTTTATGAAATACGAAGGGAAAAAGGTTTTGGAAAGGCTTTTAGCCTTTTAGCGCCCGGTTACGGGGCTTTTTGGTTATATGAAAAGACGAAGGGATCAGGGGTTATAAAGAAGAGGAGCCAATCGCAATCGGAGAAAAAGGAAGGAAATAACAAAGGTTGGCATGTTTGTTTGCGATGCGATTGACCGACAATCATTTGACCGGTTTAGATCAACGGTAAAAACTTTGAACTATCGGACTTATTAAAATATAGTGCAAAGTAGGATTTTTCATGAAATATAAAGGAAAGTTTGCTTTCAGGAAGGGTTTTATATACAAAGACTCAATTGTAATCGGGGATTTTTGAAAGTGAGAGGTAACAAAACACAATGGAATGCCTGATTGCGATTGCGCGATCAAGCCCCAACTCTTGGTTTTTAACACTGGTTTTATGCGGAAATAAAGGGGCTGGGGGGCTAGGGCCAAAAGGGCTTAAGACCTTAGCACGAAAAGATTGTTTTTTTATAATTTTTCAAAGGTTTCAAAGGATTTTGAAGGCTTTCGGTAAGGTTAAAAATGAGTTTTAAACCCTATCAAAGGGGTTTTTATGAAGGGAAGAAGGGAAATGATGAAAAATAGAGGAATCTTATGAGGAAAAAGGGGATAAAAGTGAAGGTTAATAATGAGTGAAAAGAGGGGTAAAATGAAAGGGAAAAATGGTTTTTTAGCAGTCTTTTTCTTCAGGAAAACATCATATTTATTTGAGGAAAAATGAGGGAAATAGCAGTGAAAGTTTATCTCAAGGATAAGTTTTCTTCATAATACTTCAAGAACTAACCATTTTGACAATAAAATTGTTTCTTGAAGGCTTAAAACATGATTTAGCCACCATTTGATATGACAAATTTTATAGGTGGCTAACACATTCCTGCAAGAATGGTTTGACCTCATCTTCAATTCTACTATTTGGAGTTGATGTTTCATCTTGAGCACAACCTTATTGAGCTGCGAATAAGGTCTCATTCTCCTTCTGTAAGTCAATGCCTTCTTATTTAGTGGCTGCTTTATGGATAAGAGGCTCCATCCCAGCTCTTTCCGCCGACCCCCTAGTGGCCATACCACTATTCGTTATCACATTAATGCTCAGCCCCTCCTCACGAGGTTCCGCCGTAAACCATTGTATATTCTGTGTAGGATTCTGCTTCTTTTCCTGCACCTTAGCCATTAGAATTGAGCAGTCCTCAATCACATGGTCCAGTTTTCTGCAATATCTATAGGATTGTTGCGTTGGGTTTGTGAAATCCCTCGCAAAGTGACCTAATTCTCTGCAATTATAGTAGATTATTTTGCCTCTACCCCTACCTACGCTTCCCCCTCACCCCCCTCCCCTACCCCTAGCCAGGGAGCCTCCCATAACTTCAGGGGATCTAGGTGATGAGGGGTCCAACTGTACCCTATATAGGTTTCCCCAGTTGATCATTAGGTCATATGTTCGACAATTCTGTTCATCATGTCCTATAGACCTGCAAAAACTACACCATTGTTTCTTTACTTCTGGGATATATGTGGCAAGGCGGGGCAGTGGTTGGTATCATGTAGCCCCACCACACAACATTCATTGCACCATAGCATTGGCCCACTTGGTCCCGCAACTTCCCTAGGGCGCAGTAGGCTAGGTCACCTGACCTGCATGTAGTCTGCGAGCAGCGGACAATTATATTTGTTGTGGCCATTCACCCTGCATCGTATGCACCATCTTTCGGGGTTGGCCTCCATCCCTCGCTCCTTTCACAGATTTTGGATCTCTATGTGCATTGCCAATAGCTGGCCTTGTATCTACTGTACTCCTAACTGGGTATCATCTCTTAGCACAACCTCTAGCTTCATGGAAACCTCCAAGGCTTTCTCCTACGTTTCAATGGCTTGATGACCCATCGGTACAGGCAGGTAGGGTAGCAACATAGCAATGAACCACTCTGTGTGCTACTTGTCATCATACTGGAATCCTCCTTCTCGGATTAATTTCTTTAATCGTTGATCCACTTCCCATACGGATTCAAATGGTCCTTGCCTGAAAACTTTCAGGTTGTTCACTATCTAAGAGTAGAACTTAGGTTTCTTTAACTGTTGTTTCAATGCATTCTTGATTTCCTCAATAGTCACATTTGCATGTTGGTCAATATATCCCATGTACCAATCCAAGGCTCTTCCTTCAAAGGCAAGGGATAGATATGCCCTTTTCACCCATTGCTTGCTACATTCTGCACAGTCCATACCGATCCTGTGACAAACCAGAACTGATCCATGTCCTCATCACCCATGCTCTTGAAGGTAGGTAGCCTCGTGTGCGAGGCCATATCGTCTTCTAGTGGGGGTGGAGGTGAGTTCTTACCCCTATGGGGGTTCGAAGGCGGCATAGATGGGGAGCTATGCGCAACAAAATTTCTTACTGGACTATAGACAGATCAATCCCCTTCTTGATTAGTTATGTAGTACTTACCTCTACGTGTTGGAACCTCACTTTGATCAGAGCTCATTTACTCTATATTGCTACACAAAATGTTGTTTTCACATAACAATATATTAATCATTAATGGTAAAGTTTTCAGAAAATTACCCCGGAAACCCTTGAAGAACCTCCGCTCTACTTCTGAGTAGGACACAAATTGGTTGACCGCAAATTTTGTCACAAATCCTTCAATCACACCATCCACCCAGTGATCTACCATGCGAGTGATGGTGTTATCAGTCTTTTCTAACTACTGGATATGTTTTGGGGTCCACTGCATGACTCGTTCATCTTTCCAACACTTCTAAAAAATTGACAAGCCTTGCAAGCCACTCTCGGAGCTTGATCGCAATCGTCACAAAGAAAATCTCATAGATCTCCATGAAAATGTACTTATTCTTCCACTCCTATGCAGTCAACTTCTCACTGTGATTTTATTTTACTGCAAATTCTTGAACTTGATTTTCAAACCACTCATCTATTTCTTTCCTCTCAAGTTTCCAGTACGGTCTTGGCATTACCCGATCTCTCTCAAAATGCTTCCGGTCCTGGCAACGGAACCATTTTTTGGCTCGAGGGGTCCTGACCCAGGTTCGGAGGTTAAAGTTTGCCAACAAACCCCTATACTACTAGCCATTTCGGCAGTGACATGCTTGCGCAGGCCAAAGTCTCACCCGAAGCAGTATGGGAGGGTGCTGGAACCAGGTTTCTGCACCCTGGAAGAGAGTAGGTAAGTCAAGCCAGTCCGCAATTATCATATTTATTCAGCAAGAAGTTGGTCACAAGTTTTTCAATATATAACCAGAATGCAACTATCAGATCTACTTAATAGGTTCGCATCCATGTGTGTACTACTAGTTAGGATCAAAGAACAATATAATCGCAACAATTTAACAGATCACAGATATGTACACCAGAATCATAGATAGTTTGCAGCTACTAACAGATACTTTTCATACTTAATCATATGACCCACGTTCACATCAATAATAACCAAACAGATCTAGATAACATCATATGTCCACAATACTTCCACATATATATTACTACCAAATCCACTTACATTCCCATAATACCGCTTGCACACACAACCAGCAGGGTCCGCACACAGCAGGACATAGCATCTTTGCGTACACAGCCAGCAAGAGTCCTAACCCAAAAATCCCTACCACAGATCTAAAAATTCATGCTTCGCATCAATCTCTATTCTTTTTCTACCTAAGACTCAAAAATTTTCATCTATTTATACCGATTTAGCCTATGCATCTAATGGTCAGCAATGTTGTGTAACCAGCTCCAAAAAGAGAAGAAAAGAGATATAAACGCCTTGGAAATGAGCCACTTCGAGGGGGAAACCTCCAATACATTACATAAATGAACAATTCTTGGATGATACAAATGAACAAAACCTCCTTCTATATATAGGAGTCCATGGGGCCACGATATAATCCTAGTGGGGCCACAATGTAATCCTAGCCGACCTAACAATAATAATGTAAGGGCACAATAATAACAATATGGGGGTTACAGGGGTACAATAATAAAAATAATGGGGGCTACACTAACATAATAAGGGGCTACACTATTAATATAGGGACTTAACATCCCCCTCTCCTTCAAACAAGTGTTGTCCTCAACGCTTGATTATTTCTTGATGCTTCTGTATAAAATTCTCATCCTCCCATGTGAAATATTCTACAGGAAAGTTCTTCCACTTGCTGAGATACTCTGAAATTGATCGTACTTTTTGAGTTCTTGTTTCTATGACTGCTTCATAACTTCTTTTGATGTGATGTTGATCTTCCTGTTGTTTCATTAGATTCTGCACCAAAGTTGGGTTATCCTTTGAGAGTTGGAGAACTTGTTGTTGATGCTCGATGTGATCTTCCATTAATTTATCATGCATATTTGCTATTATTTTATCCTTCAAACCATCCAAATTAGCCTCCATTTCTACTTTTAAACCATCAATTTCATCTTCAATTGCTCTTCGTAAGATTGAAACTTGTTGCACTTGGTACTGTAATTTTGATATCTCATACTGCAAATCTTCCTCTTCATGCGTCATAGTATAGCTTTTTAAGGGATTAATGGGTATGGAATTATTTTTTGAAGGAATTATATAACCCAATACTGATAAAAATTCTAAAATATGCCCTTGGAATCAATTCAAATTGATTCTTCAAACAAGACTTATGCAATTCGGAAAAATACACACCTTTTTCTTGCTTTTGAGGAGCTCGATATTGAAATTGGATTATCTCTGCGATTGTTGCACTTCAATATTTTAATTTTGGTACCAACGTAGCCCTTTGAATTATATTTCGAATGCCACAGGTCTGACCTGATTTGGATTCTCCAAGAAAAAATTGTGTCCAATCTCCCACAATGACCTAATTCTGGACTGGTTCAGTAGAACGAACTTGTAGGACTTTCCACGTGTCACTGTTTCATCCTTTGTCTCTGAAATTGATAGCCATGAAACTACAGTCCGTGTACTTGTGACCAATTTTTACGGCACTCCAATCCAATGCCCAGAGAGAGATTTATTTAACTTTTCCCACGATCACCTCTTTGAGATGAAATTTAGGAGCCTGAAAAAGCACTACCTTCCACAGATCATATCTCCAAAAATGTTGCGAACCATGCTCTAAATTTTTTTGAAGAATTTCCTCAGGATTTCAGCTTCGCACCATACAAATTTCCGATTCTGAAACTTCGTAGAAAAAAAATTATAGCGCAAATTCCACGATGACTTGTTTAGGAGCCTGAAAAAAGACCTAACTTCCACAGATGATATCTCCAAAAATATTGCGAACCAAGCTTTGAAATTTTTAGAAAATTTTCCTCAGGATTTCATCTTCGCACCCTAAAAATTTCAGCTTCTGAAACTTCGTAGAAAAAAAGTTATAGCGAAAATTCCACGATGACCTATTTGGAGCAGCGAAACCCTAGAATCCAAAGCTTCGATACCAAATGTTGTGTAACCAGCTCCAAAAAGAGAAGAAAAGAGATATCAACGCATTATAAATGAGCCACTTAGGAAACCTCAATACATTACATAAATGAACAATTCTTGGATGATACAAATGAACAAAACCTCCTTCCTAAAGGTCATGGGCCACAAATACAGAAATCCCTAGTGAGGAATACAAGTAATCAACCGACCTAACAATAATAATGTAAGGGCACAATAATAACAATATGGGGGTTACAGGGGTACAATAATAACAATAAGGGGGGCTACACTAACATAATAAGGGGCTATACTATTAATATAGGAACTTAACAAGCAAACTGTGGTTTGTGGACTCTTGGTCTACCCTTGACCCATTTACAATGTGTTAGGGGCTTTGACCCCCCACAATCCTCTGCGTTAGACTAATCAATACAGAAATATACAAAAATGGGAAAAATTCACAGCCTTTGGGAGACCCTGCTCTAACATTACCCTAACTAACTCAAATGGTATCTAAATTATCCTTTTCAAATGATTTTCTGACACCTAATAGCTAACTTGACATGACACATAGGAAACCTCACTTTCGTAGTGTGTTTAGTGTAAATATAGGTGTTTTCATTATGAAAGTATCAACGGTTTCGTAGTGAAAAGTGAAATTTCTCAGTGTATTTCGCTACGAAACTATGGTTTCTTGGCTAAAACGACCATTTCAGTACTAAAACCTTGGGAAATGAGAACTGTCAAAAAATTGAGTGATGTGACATGAGGGGATTTGAAAGTGAATGGGTTTAGACCTTAGGGTAAGCTTAATAAAAAAGAAATATATATATATATATATATATATATATATATATATATATATATATATATATATATATATATATATATATATATATATATATATATATATATATATATATATATATATATATACATATATATTTATAACATAACAATGAAAAATGAACACTACAACCCTACCTTTGACACATGAGCCTATATGACTTTGTCAAATGATGCTTCCTTTTTTTGAGTGATAACAATCATAATCACCATGATGCCAAAAATAACTACAACAAGTCATCTCCATGAGCATAAGGATGAAGACTTGGAAGAAGTCCCAGTTTCCAACAGAAATAGTGTGCCATGAACCATCAATCATACCAATGCCAACATAAGACCATAATGAGTGTGACATCAGAATGTTGACATCAATTCCAATAGAATCATCGAAATGCCAATGTAATTAGCTACAACCATCCTACAATGAATAACATCTACACATAAGAAAGGCTAAAATTGGTTGAAATCAATGCCAACATGGGCTAGATGCCATCATGAACTCATGCCAATATGAGCTAGCGAGATCAATGCACACCATAATACCAACATTCACATGTGTTCATTGGCAAGTTCCAACAAATGTCGACTTGTAGATGAGTGATTCTAGGGATCACTTCAAGTCAAAGGAGAGTAAATGTAGGGGACACATCTCCTACACTTCCTCTAGATGCCTCCAATGTGCCTATGCATCATACATGTACTAAAGAATGCTCCTTTTCATGCACATTAACCACATTAGGCCATGAAGCATTACAAACATCCTTTGGTCTTAATATTAAACACATTATGGCCAAAAATATATCAATTAATGTGAAAAAAATAATTTATAGGATGGAGGATGGAAAAACAACCTTATAATATACGTATTGATGGGACCCATCATGTTGAATTTCCACAACATCAGGTCTAAGATAGAGCCTTAAAATATCTGAGGCTACCAAGCCAAGAATCTCAACAAAACTATTTTTCACAACATAATATAAATAGCAGAAAATCACACATGCACATAATATAGACAATTGTTTAGATTTTTCAACCCAAATACTTTATAAACAACATATAATACAACATTCTTGGGCTCCCATACTAGGGATAATGGCCCTCAATCATCCACTAGTACTAGATACAAACTGGGGCTTAGTGTCAGCACATCAATGACTAATATTACCTTAACAAGATACTGTAACCATATAGCTATCGCATGCTCTCTTAGCTCCTATCGGTTGTACCTTGTGCCTTCTTGACCCTTCAGCTCCCGATCTACAACTCATGCCTCTATCAATGATCCAATTCTATCTGGCCACTAGACCTCAGTTGTCAATATTCTCACTAGTTGTTCCTTAGTCCATCAAGGGCACAACACATCAAGAATATTGTTTATTTTTTCATAGTTCCACTTGTAAAACACTCTCAATCTACCCACTACTCCTCCTTAGATACTCAAGGAATTCAACCCACTATGGCCTTCCCTCACTACTATGCTGAAGACCAACATAGGGCACAAAGGGCTGCCACCTGTCACTATAATATTTCCATCTCCCACAATGAGCACGGGCTAGGAGAAGTGCCCATCATATGCCATAGAAGTCCTTATCCATGCACAAGTCTCAGGCTCCACAAACTGCTCCTGGTTCGTCATAGCCTTGAGCTCAACAACTGCCACTCTAGTAACTACCTTTGTCCATCAAGGTGTGTCACATTGGGCTCAAACTTGGGCACTATCATGTTGTCCTCCAGTAGACCATAAATTCCAAATCTCTTCCACACTTGTTCCACTCTCACGATACCCTCCAACAGTCCATGGGTAACCAAGTTTGTTGCTACGTCTGCATCTTTGCTAGGGAATCCTCACATCTAGAAAACCCTCCTCTTGGCTGCCAAAATACTCCATCAAATAAGTCATCTCTTAGGAAACCATCCTCCTACAATAAGACCAAACCATTGTGCTGAGGTATAAAAGGTATCTTTTTAACACCTATTTATCTCACATTAATTATCAATCCATGAACGACTTTTTATTTCAAGAGTGTACTCTGTCTGAGGCTGCAATTCAATCTAAGATTAATGCCTTGTAATATGTAGTATAGTGTTCTAAATACAAGAGTAAATGGATTCTTGGAAAAGAAATCTAACTACAATAACATAAACTCAAATGCTCTGAAATCCAATCATTCACTTAGTAAACATCAATCAAGGATACAGTAATGATAACTCTTTCCTCTTGAAATTGATGCAACAAGATAATCAATCTGAGAACATGGGAGAAATAACCAGTATTCTTTACAGTTGATGATCATGTTTTAAAGAAATTGAATGGAAATAAATCTTGAACTAAGTGCTGCTAATGAAAGGAAACTCGGAAAGCTCTCAAAGTCAAAATCTTTGCAACTAATCAACTGAAATGAACAGCAGCTCTAGAAGTAAATGAACAGCAAACTGTAATCAAAGGAATTGAACAACAAATCCTATTTAATAAATCTGAACAACAAACTCTTAACTAATGGAATCAAATGGAAAATTATATTGAACAACAATCTGCAAATGAACAACAGTCAAACGAAACAGAAATCAATTGGAACAGAAAATGGAATGAAACAATAATTGAAATAGAACACCGAAGCTCTATTAAGGTATAACAAGATAAATTATACAGAATTAAGATTCTTGTTAAATCATACAGGAACATCAACGCAATTCTTTAATATAACACACTGATATCAAATAAGAAATGAAACATCAAACCAATTAACTTGAAAATGTAATGAAAACAAATACAAACTATCACACGATGATAATTGAAAGGTAATGATACAAACAGCGGATCGATCCACCAGGGTCGGGCCCATAACCACTAGTGAAACGACATTGGGATTTACTCCAGAGTTAAGAAATTAAACGGCAAAAATATCTTGTATTAATCAAGCATAATAATGTTTACAACAGTGACTCTCTGATCAGGAGAGTCAATAATAAATGACAAAGTTACAAAAGGAATTTTTAATCCATAGTTTTTCGTAGTCCCCCCCCAATGACAATACATGCTTCTCCTTTTATAATCAGAAAAAGGAGAATGTAAATAGTAAATGTGATCCCTCATAACAATATTGGATTGTCCCCAACAACTTTATCAGCAAGAAAATATATTTCGATCAATCTTTCAACAGGAACAAGTCAAATTTGGATTTGCAGCTAAGATAATTTGGAAGACGGCTGTAACAGTAAATCTGAGAAAATCATGCTCAAAGAACCTTCCATTTCTATCAATACAGGCCGAATTTGGGCAAATAGTTCTTTGAAAAAGTTAACTCGGTCCATTTTGGACAAAACCCATGTTTTGTATTTTCTAGATTCTTTTCCATTTGCCCAGAATATCAAACGCAAAATTGTCACCTCTTATTCCAGTGAATTTCTGAGTTGGAATATTGAACGATGTGCTGGAGATCAAATCCACAATCTAGAAAATATCTTGAAGGCTAAAATGGTGAGTGTTGTTACAAAATATATTAATAAACCATCATTGATAAAATTATGCATAATAATCATCAATTTATTAAAAATAAAGGAGAAGAAATAATATTTATCCATAAGAGCATAAATAATTATAAAATGGATTTATATGATAAATTATGATAAATTACATGATAAATAAGAGTAGAAAGGGACGAAATAAGTGTTCAAAAGTGGTTGTATTTGCGGCCCAACATGCCCCCAAACTGAATATATTGCATGCCCTCATGCAACCCATAACTGAATATATTGCATGTCCTCCTGCAACCCAAAAAACAAAAACCCATGTGTTAACCAACCAAAAAAATTGTTCATCCCAACTCATGAAATGGATGGAACAAATGAATTTTTCCTCAAATAAAGAATATTCAATTTTAGCAATCCTAATGGTAAACAACAATTTTCTGATTGGCGTTCAAATGCTCTATATTATATAAGAAGTTGAGAAAAATGTGACATAAGTAACAACAAATTTCATTAACCACTTTCTCGAAAATGATTGTTTTGATGCGTATCATGAGATAAACAAAATGGTTGTAGGTAATAGTGCATAATTTTCAAAATTTTATGAACTAATTTAGCGTGAAATTATCTGGGTTTGTGTATTTTAATGATACTTCTTTGTTATCCAGAAATCACAAGAATTCAGTTCATAGTTTTAAATATATATGCAAATCAATTTCTGCATTGTATAAAAATGAAATTGTATGCCTTAAATGAGAAAGAAAGTAGAAAACATCCATCATGTGTAGCAATTCCTCCCCAAAACTGAAGAATTAGCATGTCCTCATGCAATGCTAGAAAACAAAGAGAGGTGGTTTGATCCGGATTTATGTAGGAACGCAACAGAATAAACACATAACCATAAATACAGAGATGCAGCGGAAATAACACTTCATTTCATTAATATCAAAGAACTGAAATTTGCTTACAGACAGAATGGAAATAAAACTAGCTAGGGCAATGGTAGCTATCTCTGAGAAGAGATGTGGCGGCTACAGGCCTCTGAACTGAGTTACAATGAGGCTCGAGGGCCTATTTATTATTGAGAAACAATGGAGAACCCTAAACATCCCAAAAACCCAACCCTAGGAGATGAAGCGCCAAAACTATGGGCCCCGTTTGGGTAAATTGGTGTTTCAACTTCCCAGGGACGTAACTTTGGCATACTATCTCCGTTTGACGCACATGATACATCATTAGAAAGCTCTATCCAAGGACTACAGCTTTCGGGACAAATTTGCTGGTACTTTGATACCCAAAAAACATCGTTTAGGGCCTCAAAACGGCTCCGGAAGTTCAGGACCCAAAAAACTGCTAAAAATAGTAAGTTATGCCGAAACTGAAAAACTGAAAGAGACAATGGTGGGGGGCCAAGTGGAATAGGTGGGTGGCCACCAATATCCATCTGGATCATGGTTGCTACAATCTGTTGAAATCTATGCTTGGTGTAAAACAACATGGAATAAAGGAGGTGTTGAGAATGAATAAGAATATCAATGGATGATAAAGAATATTACTAACATGGTCATAAGAAAGAAATGAAATAAAGCAACACTCCCGTAAACTAAAAGATGAGATGTTTTTGAAAAATGGGAAGCAGTAAAGATGTGGAATGAATGATGATAAATAATGCTCAATGTATTTTCATGAAATTCTCCTAAATTCATAATAAATCAAAAAATTATGCTATTTTACCTCAACTGTTACCTCCGAAAAAAAATGTGGAATGACATGTAGGGACTGGCCTTTGTTGAAGCTGATGTAGGTTGATTGAATACTGAAAGTGATGCAAAAGGTGGAAGCCATGCAAGCACATCATGTTTGAAGAATTGTGCACGTTCGCAAGTTGCGCAAGCCTTTGCTGTTAGTTGCCATAATGTGGTCATGGTGTGAATAGAATTCCCCCCCATACTTGTTGTTATCCTGTAAACAAATCACGATTTTGCATGCGATTTTATTGAATCCATAGTGTTAATTTTGAATAGCAACAGATAAGATGTATGCCAAAATTTCAATGAGAAAAACTTCTGTAGAAATGCAGTATGAATATTGGGATTCGACCCTCATGTAAGCATATTTAAAAGGCATCTGTGTGCCTCCTGAAAGATGATAGGTTGCCTTCGACCGACAAATAGAAGAGCAACGTACTGCACAACAATTGTACAACATGGAAAGACATACATACTTATGATATGATCAAAAAATTATCGCATTACTGAAATCAATGCACATTTTGAAATCGTGAGTAGATATGGAAATGTTTATGTAATGATTCGAAGATGAGGGAAAAGGACAACTGATGTGAAAAAAATACTTATGCGGTCATTATCCACATAAACCATTATGATCGATTTATAAATAAATTTCATGCATAAGAGGTTCCGAACAAAGGGTTTAGGAGCATACTCTCATTTGATATTAGATAAAGATATAAGAAAAAGGTTTATCATTACTATTGATTTGTGAAAAATATGACTCCAATACCATTAGCAGAGCTCTGTTGCTGACAGGTGTCTATAACCTTGACAAAGTTGCTTTCTCACCCTTGGAACCATTATCCTTTATTTATGCCTAGAGAAGTGCTGTGTGATGTCATGATGGAGGCCACTGTGCTAGCTTGGGAACCAGATGAATCACAATGCCATTCTCTAGGAAGGAGTGAAAGGTGGGCAGACCGGCTCGTGATGAGACCTCCTGTTCCAAGGACTTTTTATTTTTCTGATTTGTCTATTGGATCATATCCCTGGTGTGGTGGCCATAATGGGAATGCCACTCCACTGCTCCCTTATGATCATGGTAGGCTGGCTCTTGATGAGACCCCCTATCCTCCATTTGCCATATCATAGAATTGTTAGTAATCATATAAAGAATTTTTCTTTTTCTTTTTCTTTACATATATCACTTCCCTATTTATATATAAAGGGTGGTTCAACACTCCTTAAGAGTAGGGATGGTGGAAGAAGTCTGAACATCTCAATAGAGAAAATATGCCCTTCTTCTTATTCAATAAATAAAAATCAAATAAATTTATGAGAATTTAGGGAAGAACCAATATGATAAAGATAATCGATCATATTAATTTTAGTGAAAATAAAGAGAACAAAGTGATATAGATGGTTGTGGCCTTTCCGTTTTCTTATTACTACAAAACAATTTCTTAAAAATGACAATTTCTCTTGATTTGTTGATTCCAGTAACCTCTAATTTGTGTATCCTTGCATAAATTTTATGTTTGCCTTTCAAAGAGTCATGAAGAATTCAGAAAATTCCTAGAAATTTTGTTTAAAAACAAGAAAAATGCACTCAAAAAGTGTTGTTCTCTAGATGGAACAGTTGTTGTTCCTTAAGAGGAGCAACAAAAACAATCTGTGAAAATGTTGTTCCTTTTGAAAGGAACAACAAAAAGAAACACGCAAATGCGTTGTTTCTTTAGAGAAATGGCTGTTGTTCCTTAAGAGGAACAAAAAACAAGTATAAGCATGCAATATTGTTGTTCCTTAAGAGGGACGGCTGCTGTTCCTTAAGAGGAACAACATGAAAAATAAAGGCACACAAAAAAGTAAAGAACAACAAAGAAAATGCACGCAAAAATTGTTGTAGGGAACAATGAAGGAAAAAAAATAGAGGAAAGAACAAAGCTAATGTAAAATCCATTGTCAAGCAAATCCAATCAACTTAGAAAGGAAAATTTAGGTACAAGTCTAAAGAAAAAGTAATTTTTTACAGAATTTGTGTTGACGAAGAATTGCCTCCTGAAACTTGCATGGTGGGGTCCTTATTGTTCAATTGCCAATAGAGTGGAAACTACAATTTGAAGGGATCAACACCTAAAACACAAGAACATAAAAGAAATCAGAAAAGGAACAACACACTATTAAGTTACAACAACTATGATGTTATTTCCTAAGGGAATATCAATCTATTAATGGAAAAAAAAAATGATCTTTTTGAAAAATGTTTTGGCAGCAATGACATGAATCTTCAAATGGAAACCAATTCTTCATTTCTTCTTGTTATGAATCTATTAGGTAATGAACTGGATGAAATGCCCTTGTTTCACTAAAATTTCTTTCAAGAATCGCTCGTCCATAAATTGACCTTCTTTGTTCTGCTAAGACCTGCAAAAAAACGAGTGTCTACTTGCAATAAAACATTAAATCATGGAGAAATAGAGGTGAAAATCTCTCCTAATCCAAGAATTATGAAAAAAAAACTAACAATTAGTTACTCTGTAGAAAAAATCCACAGACAAAGTAAAATTAATTTATTATCTGCGGGAGAGCAGTGGCCAATCATACTAAACATCAGTGTTTCAATTATAAATTCTTTGTTTTTCATATGATTTGAGTGATTCCAAAGAAAAATGAAAGTGAATTAAGAGATATGTTTCCCATAGAAATATTTTTTAAAAATTCCATGTAATGGTATGTTAAATTTTCCTAGAACAACCTGCATAATAGAGTCATTTTGCATTTTCCAGCTCAGACCAACAGTTTATATTTCAAGCATAAATTATTCGTTTGATGACGGAATAAGCTGATTAAAATTGGAAATTAAATTAGATTCATTTTTTTTTATCTCCAATAGAAACAGATTTGGAAGACAAGAAGAATTGATGGGTCAAATACGCTAGTGAAAAACCGAGAAAACAGAGTTTCAAGAGTGTTGATTTATGATAAGCAGTCAGTATTTTGGTCATAAATTCCTCATACGATATCGAAATCGAGTGATTAAAATTTATTTGTAAGCTATATTAATATAGGAATCTACCATAGAACCAGGTTTTAAAAATATAGTCATTTAGGCCTCCAAAAATTGACTGTAGCAACTCTTTTCCTGAGCTGCCTACTAGAATCCCTGTCAATGTTTTGGTTCTAAATTTTCCGTTTCAAATCCAAATGAAGTGATTCAAATTGGGTTGGAAATTAGACATCAAGGGCTACTTATGATAGAAACATTTTTTAAAAATATTCACTTTTTTTCTCCCAAAACATGACTATCCCAACTCTGTTTTCAGAAATTTGATCGAGCCCGCAAGCCAAAAAATGATATTCAATCAATTTTTCCATATGGGTGATAAAAATAAATATGAATGTTTTTAGAATTTTTATTTTCAATATAATGCATCTAAATACATAAATAAATTAAAATATTTATCACTGATGTTGATTTCCACAGTGTGTTGCATCAAAAACAACTATTTTTACAAAAATAAAATAAAAATGTGTTTATTTTATTTCCTTATTTATTTTATTTTTTCACTAGCTTACTATGATTTGGAAAATGAATATGATTACGTATAAGAGTATTTACAGTGTAACCATTTTCGAAATAAGGCTTCAAGTATGTACATACCCAAATTTGAAAAATGCATGTTAATAAAAATTAGGGTATGAGAAGCCAACTTCCCTTGAAAAGATGGTGCCAAAAATCGTTGAAGCATGGAGTAATGCTACAAAAAAATGGAGTGAAACCAATCTTAAATGTATCCCTTACTTTATTGATTTCCCATAGTTGTCGTATCATGAAGTTCTTGAGCTTTTAAAATGGTTTGTTGGTGCAAACTAGAAGAAACCTCATTTTCTTTCATAACTTCTACAATTTTTGGATTTGATACATTCTAAGTCTCAGTGTAAGTTTTCTCCAATGGTGCATGTGAGATGGAATGGGTGGGAAGGGTGTATGAATTTTTCAGTTCAACACTGTAAGCATGTTGTACAGGATTATTATGGTGAAGGTGTGGAATGAGTTGAGCAGGAGATTGTGGAGGGAATGGAGCCTCTTGATGATGTAGTTGATTGGGTTGAGTGGATGATTTTGATAGGCAAGAAAGGTGTTGTGGAAGAGCTAGAAGATGTGTTTGTGCTACAAGATGAGGGAGAGTAGTCATACAATCATAAGATGAACCATACCAAACTTATAGAAAAGATTGGTAGTGGTTATATTGAGATTGACATGGCTTCCCTAACATATGAGTATTCTATAACGAATTATGCAAGTAAGAGAATGGAGAGGAAGTGTTTTGAACCATACATGTAGGCCATGATTTCCATGGTTTTGACCTTGTTGCAGCTTCCCCATCTCTTTGATATGCTACTTCCATCCTAGATAAGGAAGAACAACTATCTATGGGATGCTCCTTTCGGTTATGAGGTCAAAACACTTCATCAAATTTTTTATTTTTCTGAACCTGAAAAACATTAAATTGTGAATTTAGAGAGCTAATAAAATCATATTTAAAATTTTCAAATAAAACCTTGATTTCAGCTCTTATGTCTCTTGTTCTTGTAGTAAATTTGGAAAAGAAAGAAGAAACTTCTCTAGAATTCTTACCAGCCTTGGAAATTCCTCTTGAATACCTTATGCACAACTCACAAACATAATCATATGATAACTGAAAAACATCACCTTTTCCTATCAGATTTAAGAGTTCTAAAAATTCATATTTGATTCCTTTAAGAAGGAGTGTTTTCAAGATCTCTTTTTCCAAATGCTTATGCTTTGATTTTTGAAGGTTGTATCGAAATCGCTCCACATAGTCCTCCAAGCTTTCATCTTCTCCTTGTATCATACCGAAAATATCTTCATTGGATTTGCAATAGTCTTGGTACTTCTTCAAGAATATGTTCTTCATGTCCTCCCATGTTTGGATGCAGTTCCCACCTAGGCTCATGAACCATCAGAGAGCTGCTCCTTTTAGAGTAAGAGGAAACACTTTCAACCTTTGATCATTAGTACAATAATCATATCCTCTACAAAGTATTTCAAACTTAAATAATAATGTATCGGGATATTCATTTGTCAAACCATGAAAATTTGGTAGAGACGATGGGGGAATTATGTGCATTTGTGTCACTCCTCCTAGATCTTTGCTACGGAATTCAAAAGTTGCAATGTGAGCCATTTCTTACCATAATAGAATATGTTCTTCATGTGTTTCTTTGGGGATCCTCCTTAAAATGTTCGTGTCAATTGGTTAGTGAAATGGGTGGTGCTTACATCACCACTCGAGTGGAATTACAAGATTTTTTTTCAAAAATTCTACCTCTAAAATTCAAAAAAACGCAAGCATTAATTCCTACCTTAAGCTTTCACTCAATTCTGCTATGAAGCGGGCCAGTGAACAAGTGTGTTCTTTGCTCAGTGCGCAAGTTCTTAGCTTCCATATTTAATACCCAATTATTCCCAAGCAGAAAAAAATTAAATATGCATCACTCTTTCTAAATGGCATACACTCTCCCCAGCAATGGCGCCAAAATGCTGAGGTATAAAATGTATCTTTTTAACACCTATTTATCTCACATTAATTATCAATCCGGGAACGATTTTTTATTTCAAGAGTGTACTCTGTCTGAGGCTGCAATTCAATCTAAGAGTAATGCCTTGTAATATGTAGTAAAATGTTCTAAATACAAGAGTAAATGGATGCTTGGAAAAGAAATCTAACTACAATAACATAAACTCAAATGCTCTGAAATCCAATCATTCACTTAGTAAACATCAATCAAGGATACAATAATGATAACTCTTTCCTCTAGAAATTGATGCAACAAGATAATCAATCTGAGAACGTGGGAGCAATAACCAGTATTCTTTACAGTTGATGATCCTATTTTAAAGCAATTGAATGGAAATAAATCTTGAACTAAGTGATGCTAATGAAAGGAAACTAGGAAAGCTCTCAAAACCAAGCTCTTTGCAATTAATCAACTGAAATGAATAGCAGCTCTAGAATTAAATGAACAACAAACTGTAATCAAAGGAATTAAACAACAAATCCTATTTAATAAATCCGAATAGCAAACTCTTAACTAATGGAATCGAATGGCAAATTCTATTGAACAACAATCTGCAAATGAACAACAGTCAAACGGAACAACAATAAATTGGAACAACAAATGGAATGAAACAATAATGGAAATAGAACAGTGAAGCTCTATTAAGGTATAACAAGATAAATTATACAAAATTAAGATTCTTGTTAAATCATACAGGAACAACAACGCGATTCGTTAATATAACACACTATTATCAAATAAGCAATGAAACAGAAAACCAATTAACTTGCAAATGTAATGAAAACAAATACAAACTATCACATGACGATAATTGAAAGGTAATGGTACAAACAACAGATCAATCCACTAGGGCCGGGTTCGTAACCACCAGTGAAATGCCACTGGGCTTTACTCCTGAGTTAGGAAATTAAACAACAACAAGATCTTGTATTAATCAAGCATAATAATGTTTACAACAGTGGCTCTCTAGTCATGAGAGTCAATAATAAATGATAGAGATACAAAAGGAATGTTTAATCCATAGTTTTTCCTAGTTCCCCCCCAATGACAATACATGCTTCTCCTCTTATAATCAGAAAGAGGAGAATGTAAATAGTAAATGTGATCCCTCATAACAATATTGGATTGTCTCTAACAACTTGATCAGCAAGAAAATATATTTCCATCAATCTTTCAACAGGAACAAGTCGAATTTGGATTTGCATCTGAGATAATTTGGAAGATGGCCGCAATAGTAAATCTGAGAAAATCGTGCTCAAAGAACCTTTCGCTTCTTTCAATACAGGCCGAATTTGGGCAAACCATTCTTTTTTGAAGTTAATTCAGTTCGTTTTGGACAAAACCCATGTTTCAGATTTTCCAGATTCTTCTCCATTTGTCCAGAATATCAACCGAAAAACTTTCACTTCTTATTCCAACGAATTTCTGAGTTGGAATATTGAATGATGTGCTAGAGATCAAATTTGCAATCTAGAAAATATCTTGGAGGCTAAAATGGTGAGTGTTATTACAAAATATATTAATAAACCATAATTGATAAAAGTATGCATAATAATCATCAATTTATTAAAAAAAAAGGAGAAGAAATAATATTTATCCATAAGAGCCTAAATAATTATAAAATGGATTTATATGATAAATTATGATAAATTACATGATAAAGAAGAGTAGAAAGGGATGAAATAAGTGTTAATAAGTGGTCGTATTCGCTGCCCAACACATTGTAGAATCTACCTCTTAGGAAAGGGCTCCTAACCATCATAGTTGACCCCAACCTTCTTGGCTTCCATGGATTGCAAAGTCTATCATCCAAAACTGGTCAAAACATTGACCCAACACAAGTCACCGATGGAGGAAATACAAACTTATTCAATATATTTCATGGGAAAATTTTTGGTCATAGGTTAGGGCTCTCACTGTACCCTACAACATCCCACCCATATTTCCCAAAACACTCCTCAAATGACGTGTTCTCTTCTCCTCTAAAATTTAGGTGACCTTGCTGTGTGAAAAGACACCTACAACTCCATGTTAGGGTTGTTTTGACCCTCAAAACATCACCTACAAGACTTCATCTTAGTCATCACAAGAAGATCCATTTATCTACATGTTTCAGTAGGATTTTGTTGCGTCTTGTTGCCCAAAACAGTCCCTTATCAATGTGTCCCTCCAGCAAGGTATATTGGCATCCTTCTAGCCCTCCAAAACACCATTGTTTTGTACCTGCATTCAGTGATATATGAGGCCTTGTCTATGGCTTACTATTCCTGCACCAAAAATTCTCCATAAACCATCTTTACTTTCATCCTTGATACAAAAATATGTGGCTTATTCTAGGCTTCCCTCTAGACAACTTGGCTACCCAAACAACCCTATCCTTTACCTACAATCAACACTAAGGTTCTTGGTCTATACACATAGATTACCTTTAGATTTGATTCCCAAAATTTCCCTTACAAACCTTGACCTTACTCTTTCTTGCTACACTGGTTGAACCTATCCAAACCCTGATGAAAGCAGTCATGAGAGTGCCCTACTCTCTTCTTCGCTTGATCATCTAGGGTTTCTGCCTAGAACATAGAATTCTCCTCCTCAAATGAGCTTCCTTTTCTCCTCTTCATGTTATGCTTTGCACCAAAATAGATGTCCTTTATGACTCACATAAGCCACTCCTTTATAGGTCTCCATGGGTCTCCAATGAACATGCTGTGAAACTAGCTCCAAAAATAGAAGAAAAGAGATATCAACGCCTTAGAAATAAGTCACTTTGAGGGGGAAACCTCCAATACATTACATGAATGAAGAATTTTTGGATGATACAAATTAAAAAACCTCATTTCTATATATAGGAGTCCATGGGGCCACAATGTAATCCTAGTGGGGCCACAATGTAATCCTAGCTGACCTAAAAATAATAATTTAAGGGCACAATAATAACAATATGGGGGTTACAAGGGTACAATAATAACAATAAGGGGGCTACACTAACAAAAATAAGGGACTATACTAGTAATATAGGGACCTAACATGCCCCTCTCCTTCAAAAAATTGTTGTCCTCAACGCTTGAGTAGCTCCAGGTGCTTCTGTATAAAATTCTCATCCTCCCATGTAGAATCTTCAGTGGGTAAGTTCTTCCACTTGATGAGATACTCTGAAATTGATCGATTACGTAGCTGTCGAGTTCTTGTTTCCATGACCGCTTCAGGTTCCAATATGATTTTTCCTTCCTCATCAAGTTCTGGCAATATTGTTTGAACTGGAAGATTTTCACCTATAACCTTCTTTAAGCATGAAACATGGAAAATTAGATGCACTCGTGAAGAAGCAGGAAGCTCCAATTTGTATGCCATAGTACCAATATTTTGCAACACCTTGTAAGGACCATAGTACTTTGGCGATAATTTATTATCCTTCTTTGTTTGCTTGAGGGACATTTGTTTGTATGGTTGTAGCCGTAAAAATACCCAATCTCCTACATCAAAACTTCTCTCGCTGCGATGTTGATCTGCCTGTTGTTTCATTCGATTTTGTGCCAAATTCAGGTTATCCTTTAAGAGTTGGAGAACTTCTTGCTGAAGCTCGATGTGATCTTCCACTGCTTGAACCTTCGAATTTTCCCTTAAATATGATGTGATCGATGGTGGATGATATCCATAAAGTGCCATAAATGGGGTCATTTTTGCTGCAGTATGGAAGGAAGTGTTATACCACCATTCAGCGAGAGGTAACCACTTGACCCATTGTGTTTTTTTATCAGATACAAAACAACTAAGATATCCTTCCAAACATTTATTTACTATCTCAGTTTGACCATCGGATTGAGGATGATAAGATGAGCTATGAGCTGATTGAGTACCCAAACAAGAAAATAACTCCGTCCAAAAATTTCCACTAAAAATGGGATCTTTGTCGCTGACAACAACCCTTGGGTTTCCATGTAGCTTTTGAATTATGTCCATAAATGTAGTAGCAACTGCACTTGCTTTAAATGGATGAGATAATACACAAAAGTGTGCATACTTGGTAATTCTATCAACCACCACCATGATGACACTCTTTCCTTTGGACTTAGGTAAACCTGTGACAAAATGCATTGAAATATCCTCCCAATGTTGATTTGGAATGGATAAAGGTTGTAGAAGACCCAGGGTCTTAATTGTCTCGATTTTGTTCTGCTGGCAAGCCAAAAATTCCACCACAAACTTTTGAATATCAGATTAAGACCATCCCAAAAAAATTCTTTCTTCACCCTGTGGTAAGTTTTTAAAAATCCTGAGTGTCCTCCTAAAGGAGAAGTGTGCAATTCCAAAAGAACCTTTTGTTTTAGTTGGGAATTCTTACAAAGATATAAGCAATCTTTGTACCATAAGGAATCATTTTTCCAACTAAAAGTATTAGATGTACTAGGATCTTGTTGCAACTTTTGAATGAGTGTCCACACTTATTCATTCTTCTTCCATTCATCTCTTGCTTCGGTTATCCAATCTGGTTGGATAATAGAAATGGCACAAAGCAATGCTTCCACCTCTTCATTCTTTCTTGAGAGTGCATCTGCAGCAACATTTAGCTTCCCTTTTTTGTAGATTATTTCAAAGTCATAACCCAACATCTTTGTGACCCATTTGTGTTGCTCTTATGAAGATAGTCTTTGTTCCAAAAAGTGTTTAAGACTATTGTGATCAGTTTTTACCTTGAAGTGTCTTCCCATTAGGTAAGTTCTCCATTTCTTTAGTGCATGCAATATTGCTAAAATTTCCTTTTCATAAATAGGTTTCTATAAATACTTTCCTTTGATTGGAAAAATTTCAAAAGAAACTGGTCTTCCTTCTTGCATTAAAACAACACCAATTCCATTTCCCGAGGCATCACATTCCACATTAAATTTTTTTGTGAAGTATGGCATAGCTAAGACCAGGGCTAGGCACATTGCCTATTTAAGATGTTAAAAGGCCTTGGTTGCTTCAGGAGTCCATCAAAATGCATCTTTCTTCAATAATGTTGTTAGAGGTGCTCCTATTCTCCCATAATTCTTAAAAAACTTTCGATAATACCCTGTTAACCTGAAAAATCCTCACAACTGCTTTATGGTTGTGGGGACTTTCCATTCCTTAATGGCTTTAATTTTGTTAGGGTCTACCTTAACACCCTCGTGAGATACAATATGACCCAGATATTCCACCTCTTTTACTCCAAAGAAACATTTGGATGTTTTTTCATATAATTGTTTCTCCTACAATAGTTTGAGCACCCTCTCAACATGTTGAACATGATCCTTCCAAGACCTACTGTAGATTAGTATATCATCAAAAAATACTAGCACAAATTTTCTAAGGAAGGGTTTGAAAATGGAATTAATCAACCCTTGAAATGTAGAAGGTGCATTGCTAAGGCCAAAAGGCATGACCAAAGATTCATAATGACCCTCATGAGTTCAAAATGTTGTTTTCGGAATATCTTCAGTCTTCATTCTAATTTCATGATATCCTAAACAAATATGCAACTTGGTAAAATAAATTGCTCCATGTAATTCATCCAATAATTCATCAATCACAGGAATGGGAAATTTATCTTTAATGGTGAGCTTATTGAGCTCCCTGTAATCAGGACACATGTGCCATGATCCATCCTTCTTGTATACCAATACTACAGGAGCAGAGAAAGAACTTTGACTAGGTTGAATTATACTCGACTCTAACATTTCTGCAATCATACGTTCAATTTCTCTCTTTTCGACATAAGGATAACTATAAGGCCTGATGTTTGGAGGAACACTCCCTGGAATCAAATTAATAGCATGATCATGATCACAAATAAATGGGAGTTCTTTGGGAGTTTCAAAAACCTTGGAATGATTGTCCAAGACTTTTTGGAGATCTACAGAAATAGATGATTTTGATGTTGGAACTTCTAGTGAGCATAATTGTGCAATTATGCCTCGTTGTTCTTTCTTTAGAAGATTTTTCATGACATTAGAGCTTATTATATTTCTCGAATTTCCTGAAATACCCTGTAATTCGACTTCCTTTCCTTCTGAAAAAAATTTCAAGAAAAGTTCTTGAAAATTACAAAGCTACCATCCCCAAAGATTGTAACCATTGCACTCCTAGTACAACATCAGCACCTCCCATAGGAATGGAAAGCAGTGGACTATTCAATACATATTCCCCCATGGTTAGCTTGATATTATGGCATTTTCCAGAGAAATTTATAGTTCCTCCATTTTCAACCATTAATTGACATTCTGGTGCTGGGTATAGGAAACAATTCAATTCATTGGCTACCTTACAATGAATAAAATTATGGGTACTACCTAAATCAATCAACACTATTACCTTTTTCTTCTTGATATGTCCTTCTATCTTGAGAGTTTGAGGAGTGGTAATTCCTTCCAATGCATTAAATTATATGGTCATACTCAATCCTTCCTCTTCTAGGGTTGGTTCCTAGTGTTTATCCTCTTCTTGTTCATTTTATTCTTCCTCTTCACAATCTATGTAAAATAATTTCTTCTCAACACACTTATGACCTTTAGTGTATTTTCTATCACAACTGTAGCAAAGCCCTTTTCTCTTTTTTCTTCCAATTTTTGTGGTGTCAACCTTGTAAGTTGTTGAAATCTAGGAGTAGCAACACTTCCCTCTTTATAGAAGTGAGTGGTAGGCTTCCTTGTTGCCATAATTTTACATTCAATTTTTCTTGCCAACCTGAATGCCTTCTCCAATGAATCAGGTTCCAAAACGCAAACTTCATGTTGGATGTTATCCTTTAAAGTAATTATGAAGAGATCAATCATGTGTTCCTTTGGAATATCAGTTACCTTTATATTCAATTTTTGGAAGTCCTCAATGTGCTCCCCCACTAAACCCTTTTTTTTTTAGATTTATCAATTGGATAAAGAAGGTGTTGCTCTTTGTATCCTCATAATGTGCTATCATTTCCTCCGTAAAAATTGACCAAGTGACAATTTTTTTAAGGGAGCAAAGCCATCGATACCATAAAAATGTATTTTTTTCTAAATGTAAAGTTGCAATGCATATGTTTTGTGTGTTTTACACATTATTGAGATCAAAATATTGCTCCATCTATAGTATCCATGTTACAGGATCCTTTCCATAAAACTTCCTCATATCCATTTTTGGAATATGGTGGTTCTTCCCAGCAACATTAGATTTTATGAAATCACGCTTAGCATTTATTTTGTTCTCATCATGAGTTTCCTCTACTATATTTTCACCATTAGGAAACATTTTTTGTATCAACTTTGTGAAACCTTCCATGTATGCTTTTAGATCATTCTTCATTTTTTCCATTTTTTTATCAATCTTAGCTTCCATATCATCCATCTTATATTCCACGCCTTTATTCAAACCATCCATCTTAGTTTCTACATCTTTCTTCAAAACTTCCATGTCATTTTTTGTTGCTCTTTGTGAGAGCGAAATTTGTTGCACTTGCTCTTGTAAATTTGATATGTCATGTTGCCATTCTTCATCTTCATGAGTCATAGTAGAGCCTTCTAAAGGCTTAATGGGTGTTTAATTCTTTTTAGGGGCCATTTTAGAATCTAATACTGACATATATTCTACAATATGCCCTTGGAATCAATTCAACTTGATTCTTCAAACGAGACTTATGCAATTCGGGAAAACAATTACACACCTTTTACTTGCTTTTGAGGAGCTCTATATTTAAATTGAATTATCTTTGTAATTGTAGATCCTCAATATTTGAAATTCGGCCTTGTAGTATCCCTCTGAAGCTTCTTTCAAATGCCACAGGTCTAACCTGATTTGGATTCTTCAAGGAAAATTTATGTCCAATCTCCCACAATGACCCAATTATGGACTGGTTCAATAGAGTGAACTTGTACGACTTAGAATATGTCACTGTTTCCTCCTTTGGGTCTGAAATTGATATACAAGAAGCTACATCCTGTTTACTTGCTGCCACTTTTTACAGAATTTCAATCCAATGCTCAGAGAGAGAGTTATGAAGATTTTCCCACAATAACCTCTTTGAGATGAAATTCGAGAGCCTGAAAAGACCTAACTTCCACAGATCATATCTCCGAAAATATTGTGAACAAAGCTCTAAAATTGTGTGAAGTTGTTCCTGAGGATTTCAGATTTTCTCTCTAAAAATTTCAGCTTCTAAAACTTCGTAGAAAAATTTTTATAGAACAAATTCCCTGATGACCTGTTTAGGTTAAATTTAGGAGCCTGCAAAAAGCCCTAACTTCCACAGATCATATCTCTGAAACTATCGTGAACCAAGCTCTGAAATTTTGCGACGATGTTCCTCAGGACTTCAGCTTTGCACTCTAAAAATTTCAACTTCTGAACCTTCGTAGAAAAAAAATTATAGTGAAACTTCCACGATGACTAGTTTGGACCAACGAAAACCCTAGAATCCAAAGCCTCTGATGCCAAATGTTGTGAAACTAGCTCCAAAAATAGAAGAAAAGAGATATCAACTGCTTAGAAATAAGACACTTCAAGGGGACAACCTCTAATACATTACATGAATGAAAAATTCTTCGATGATACAAATTACGAAACCTCCTTTCTATATATAAGAGTCCATGGGGCCACAATGTAATCCTAGCCGACCTAACAATAATAATTTAAGGGCACAATAATAACAATATAGTGGTTACAAGGGTACAATAATAATAATAAGGGGGTTACACTAACAATAATAAGGGACTATACTAGTAATATAGGGACCTAACAAAACAACCTTAAAAGGGTTTTCAGTCTATCAAAAAACCTACTAACATTAGGCTGACTTGAAAAGGCCCACATCTTCACCCACACTTATTTTCAAAAAAGCATACCTTCATTTCTAAATGTCGGATTCCGATGATTTTCATTTCCTCTAGTTGCTCTCAGAGTGCTCTATTATCTCCATCTCTCACATGCCAAATTCTAAACATGGTTTTGGCCAAAACATAGATGGGTGAAAAACCATAAGCTTGGGTTTCAAGCCCATAAGGCCAACCGTGGAGCTTCTTCCTCCAAACCCTCGATCCACAAGGATTGGAGTAGCTCCCAAAAATAAAAAAATCAAGGTTTTGTTTCGATCTTGCGCTTTGTATATGCTTATAAGTTTTCTTCAAAGTTATTTATACTTTAATGGATGATGTTTAGGAGTTCCCTCTTCATTTATTAATGCTATTTGTTTCTCATATGTTTTCAAATCTTGAAAGTAGCATCATTGAATTTAGATAAGTTGTCTTACTTCATTTGCTCCATTGGATTGTATATCTTAAATGTGTGTTTGTTTAAAAGTATTTTTATTGAGTAAATGGTGTGCCCTACCTCATGACTAGTATATTTTGCTTATCAGTATTCAAGATCTTTCTGTTCATAGGTATTTTACAAAGGATTATTAAATGCCCTTTTCCCTACCTTGGTTCCAAAACTTAATGTCCATTTCACCTCACATGTAAAATTATCCGTTAAATACACTAGATTTTCCCTGTGATGTGCCTCAATTCATTATTGAGATATCAATGAATTCATAGACTCCATAGCCCAATTGATTTGATAACCTCTCACTCCACCTATCCTACTTGATCATCTTACCCCAAACAAAAAAAACAACAAACCTACACTTAACAACTAGCCTAAAATTAAACACTTAAAGCGAACAAGCTCACATCCTTCACATAATAGAGAGAGCCCTCTCTGAGTCCAGGAAGGCTAGGTCCTAGGACTCCAAAGACTGGTCTGATGCTACCTTGTGCATTTGGTCTACCAATCTATTAAATCACGGGACCCCAACATAATGGCGATCACGGTGGGACCTTCTGAGTTAGTGACAATCTAAGTACCCCTTAGGACTCTAGAATCCATTGATTAAATAGTATCCTATGATTTATAGCTACCTCATCACTATCACTAACACAATGGTGATCATGATGCAAACTCTAATGTCAGTGACAATCTAAGAATCCCTTAGGACTTTAGAAACCTTCATCAAATCATAGATAACTCAAGGTAATATCCAAAGAGTATAATCTTGTTGTCTCACCATCCTAGCAAAATGATGACTCAGCTATAGGACACTCTTAGAAACCTTAGGGCTACATATAGAAATTCAGAAAACTGAAAAACGTTCCTAGATTGGCTTCTTGTCAGTATTGGTGGTGGACCATAGACACATATCTTCAAAACAACTAAAAATATCCACCTGGTGACTCCACTAACCTCCAGTAGGCCTTTTGACTTTACTAGTGTCCATAGATTCCTATAGGATTGTGCCAAATCAACCCTTAGAAGTCTAGAATCCTAGACACACACTGTGTGAGTTTAGAAAACATAAAGAGAGACAAAATTTTCAAAAAAGTTCTAAAAATTTTCAGCCTCTCTAAATTTTGAATTTGAAATCTGGCTTCACGAAGAATCAATACCAGATCTCATCTGGACCCAAACCCTCCTGCTATAGTTAATGACCCAGAAAGGATTTTGTGGCAAAATTCTGAAACTAGAAACTTAACTACTGCTAGGACCATTCACAAAGCAAGCTCTGTCCCTGAACAAATCATAGCCTTGCAAGAGTCTCAGTTTGACTTGCACCATACAAGAAAAATTTTAGGGCCAAGTCACACAGTGAGATTGACCATACTGACCTCGAGCCCATAGATATGCAACAGAGTTCTAGTAGAGAAGCCTCTCCTTCCACCCCACCTGATTTTCAACTTCTCCACAACTTTGGCTCTTTTCACCCCAAGTCTGCTCAGAATTAGTTTACTGGTCTAAATACTTTCGCCAAACCCATTCACACCTCAACTGTTCAAACCACTCCATCTCGTATCATAAATTCTCCACTTGTAACTCCACCATTAGCTCCCATCATGGTAGCTTGGTACGCCCCCCCTGGTTTTACCACAAAATTTGATACCTTTTCCAAATGATTATCAGTCCAGAATCCTACACTTTACTGGGACTGAATCTACCACTGCCCAACAACATGTAGATAGAATAAATGATGCCTTTGACTACATGGAACTAGAAGAGGAAACCATGAAGATGAGGATGTTTTCCCAAAGCCTAGGAGGAGAAGCTAAAAAATGGTTTAAGAACTTGACTCCCAACAACATAAATGATCTCCCTTCCCTTTACCAAAATTTCATAAACAAGTGGGAAATCAAGAAAAACCCCCTCCAAATCCTTTTTGAATATAACAATATTAAGAGGAATACGGGGGAGAGTGTCCCTGATTATTACACCAGGTTTAATAGTGTCTAAAATGCCCTCCTACCTCATATGAAACCCCCACTAGGCCTAGCCTTAGCTAAATTCCTAGAAGGTTTTGACCCCGACATGGCCTATAAGCTAAGAGAAAGAGAGCCCATAACATTAGAAGACATGCAAAAGGGAGCTGTAAGTGTAGAGGCCAACTTAATTGAAAAGAGCGCTAGGCTAAGATCAGAAAAGAGGATAACCTACAAGGATCAAACCATGCCCTAAACCTCCTCATATGATTCCAAGATTGACAAACTACTTAAAACCATGGAGAATAAGCGTAAATGAAAGAACACCTCCTAGGGAGAACCAACCAAATCCCCAAAGCAGAAACCGAAATCAAAACTTTAGAAGAAACCCACCCCAAATCATACAAAGGGAAAATGATCAACAAATCAGACCACCCTTCCAAGATAACTATGTATATGAAGGGGAAAAAGATATAGAACAGCTGGATGAAAGTCACTTAAACTTAATAGGCTCTAATAACGAGGGTGATGTATTTCTCATAGAAGAAGAACAAGTTTTCTTCTCCTTGAATCTAGATGATACAAACCATGAAGATTCTGAAGACTACGAGTTAGGATTGGAGAATGCCATAATGGAAGTCCACGGGAAATATGACCTTAGGAGCAAGAAAAACCAAGACAACTCCAAGAAAAACAACTTAGATAGCGTTGTTAGAAAAACCCTCGAAAACATTCTTAAAAGAACAATAGACAATAACCGCAACATGGCTAAGAAAACTAATCCTAAGAAAGGTAAAATTAGCCAACCAAGTGGTGACACAAGCTGCCCTAGTACCTCTACTAGTGGCCCTGAAAAAACTCTTTTGACCAAAGCCCCAAATCAAAGTCAGCAAATTAAAAATGTAGAAAAATTTATGGCTGATAAAACTGATGTAAATGTGTCTAAAACCCAATTACCTTTCAGTTTTGAAGCAGAAAATGTTAAAATTAAGATAACCATCCCTCTCAATGAACTGGTAGCTCAAGATATGTACATGTCCCAAGTTCTGAAAGTTCTAAACATAAGAAATGATACCAATACTCTGAATTTGATAGATGACAAACCAAAGCTGCTGTTTGGACCTAAAGTAGATGGAAATACCAAGAAGGATCCATTCCTCCTTTCTATGTTAGCCTAAACATACATGACAAAATCCTACATAATTTCATGCTAGACTCTGGTGCCTCTCACAACCTCATGCCAAAGGTAGTGATGGAGAAATTAGGCCTAGAAATAACCAGGCCCTACAAAGATCTGTACTCCTTTGATTCAAGCAGAGTTAAATGCTTGGGCCTAATCAAAGATTTATGTGTCAATATGACACAAATCCCTGCTAAGAGCCTAGTTATGGACATAGTAGTGGCTAACATTCCCCCCAAATATGGCATACTTTTTTCCCGATATTGGGGAGCTAAGCTTCTGGGAAACATCCAAATTGACATGTCTTATGCTACTATCCCGATTTTTAACCAAACAAGAAGACTGTACTGGGAATCTCATATGAAGTATATGGTAAGTAGCTTAGATAGACTGGACAACACCCCTATCTATTCCATTCATTCAAACTTAGACTCATTCATCTTGTATAATTAAAATGACCTTGATGAACAAGTGAATGAAAATGGCGAAGATCTAGGCACACTACAATAGCCAAATTAGTCCCTTTATGATGAGTTTGAAAGTCAAAACTATCATGACCCTGAACAACCACATGATGATAAAACTGAACTTGACTTTCTGCAAATTGAAAATTAAATTTCAAAACCAAAAATCAGTCTAGAATCTGAAACAGGTTGCTCAAATAAAAGACAAACCTCAAAAACACAATTGTTCCCTTTTCCCAATCCAGAAGAGCTTAAAAACTCTCACATAATAGAAAACTTTGGGAATCTGAATCAAAAGAGTCTGATGTTTTTACCTTATATAGACACCTCATTATGATAAATTTTTGTCCCCCCAGAAAAGATGTTGACTCTAACAGATGTTGCCATGAATCCCAAAGGGATGTCTGCTCAAACTAATATAGAGAAATATAATGTAGGCAGCCTAGGAAGGCCCAAAATGATTAAGTTCTCCAAAACCTTGTCATTACGCAAAATTGAAATACATAAGGTTATGCAAGAATTTTCAAGACAATCTTGTATATATGAGTAAAAGCTTAAAGCCTCATAACATAAACATTTTTTCTACAGGGTCTTCTTTCAATAAAAACCAAGAAAACCTTAGGCAAATTATGTCACTTAGAAAGAAGAGAAAAAGACATAGGATGTGTGTAGACTTTAGATACCTAGATCAACCCTTCCTAAAGGATAAATACCTTTTTCCCAAGATAGATCATGCTTTACAAAGGGTAGGGTTTTCTAACCAGATGGCATTGCATGATAGTGTTTCAGGTTACCATCAAATGATACCACTTCAAATCAATCATATTAAATAATTTTTCAAGTTTCCTAGGAACAATTACATATTTAACCAAATGCTTCTTGGAATAAAGAGTGTTGGAGACACCTTCTAAAGAACTATGGCTCCTATTTGCAATTTGTTCACTATGGTATACATCGATGACATCATCATTTGTTTCAAAGATGATAAAGAATACTTCTTCTACCTAAGGAAGATCTTTGACAGAAATAAATTTGGGGAGCAAGAGTCAAAGAAGAAACACCAAGGAGAACATGGATTGTTTGAAAATTCCTGGAAAAATCCTTATACCATGTTTTCAAATGAAGGTAACTATGATTTCTGTTTATAAGAGCTGAATGAACAAAGAATGTTCAGAGATCCTTTTGAAGACAGGATGCTTAAACACCGTTACTATAAAAATCCTTAGCTTTAGGCCTTGACTCATTGTACATACCATTGTCTGATAAAAGGCCATAAAGAGAAAAACACAAAAACATAGAAAAAATAGAAAAAGAGGGCAGAGTTAAAGAAAAGGTACAACCCCATACCCAAAAAATAGTAGTACTGAAAGTGTGCAAGCCTAAATGCCAATACTGGTGCAAAAAGAATATCTTGTTTATTCATCTAGCCTAATCATGGCTGAACATGTTTTAAATTTATTGTTGATAAGTTAGTGAAATAATGCTGGTAAAATCATTTAAGCTTGGATTGTGAAAAGAAAATAGATTAGGAATGAAAGATACTGGTTCCACATGCTTAAATATGAACCAAAGAGAAGGATAGGGATGATTAGAAAATGATGAAACATAGCCCTCACACCTTATATTTTTGTTTACTTATGAAAATAATGTTTTTGTGCAGCTTGTCTCAATGCCACAACTCATGATGAATCAGATTGCCTAATCCTGGTTCAAGTCATGCTTTAAATTTCTTGTCAACAACTTAGAGAATGAAGTATGTCATACGGCTTAATCTTGATAGTCAAATAGTCTAGGCAGAGAATAAGAAGAGCTCACTAGCATCATTTGAACTCTCGAAAGAAATAAGTGTAGAAGTAGATAGTTTGTTTTTGCTTTCAAAAGAAAAGATGTCAATGGGTTGCCAGTTCAAGTGCACCCAAGGAAGAAATTTTTTTAGGAAAGTAGGTTGGATAGGTAGAGGTGAAGTTGAGCTAATCATGCTTTTATGTTATCAAAATCACTACTTCAGGGAAGTAGCAAGAAGAGAAAAGAAGAAAAATATGCCTAATGGATGAGGCACTGGTCTTCATAAACCAAGAGATCTGAAAATTCTGGACACCTCCTGAAAAGGAGCTGCCCTCCCCAAGTGGAGCCACTATTAGTCATCAATAATTTTTACCTGTTGAGATGACTAAATACTTGTCTTAGATTTCTAGAAACAAAATTCATGGATCTTGTGAGTTCTAGAAATCTCACTGCCTTCATTATCCTCAGGATAAATTTTTCACTCTTCCACTACTCTACCATGCCTTGGCTATCCTACCACTCCTGAAGAGTCCCTCATAAAGCCTAAGTCAACTATCCCCATCCCATTTTTTTTACACCTATGGTTTGGACACCCCATTTTGCCTCTGCCTACTTTTCACCATGCTGGCCTAATGCCTCAAAGCCTTCAAAAACCTAAATTTTCCTCTGAAAACTCCTTAGGAAGATCAATTTCAATGGTTTTTTAATCTAAAAAATGATCTAGCTTGTCAAAAGGACTCATTTCCCTCCTCTTTCCTAAAAAATCCTCAAGTCAAAACTTCAGTCCATAGAAGAGTCAAAAACCCCTTCCACTAGGTCACTAGAGTTTATAGGTGCTAGGGTTGGCTTTGGTGTTCAAGAATCATTGTTTTTAGGTAAAGAAAAATTCGAAATCAGGTCAAAGGAACAAACATGTAATTGGTCTAAAACAAAAAAGAGAAGCCTCCTACAAGGGTTTCCTTATCAAAAGTATATTCTGCAAAAGATAGTTAGCCATGAGTGACACTTCTGCAGAATTGTAAAAGATGGCTACCTATAGGAAGATTGATAACATCCTACAAACCTGCTGTATCTCATGATGATGGCACATAGAAAGACTAAAGGATTTGTTAATATCAATTGCTAGGGCTTTCACACCAAGAGGTTTTCACTGCTTCAAAGAGAAAACATGACAGAATGTCAGTGGAAAGGAGGTCAAAATTCCTCTCTTCAGTCTCATCCACCAAGCAATCAAAGGCATAAAATATTCGGAACTGAAGATTCCAAGAATATGGGTAAGAAGCCAAAAACTCCTCAAGAGCATCCACAGCAGGAGAAATACAACATGTCTGAGTTTACAAAGAGTATTAGTGGTGTCATGACCAATTGTTTGTAAGGTATTTCCCATCAAAGAGCACACGCATAGGATAATGAATACAGTGGTACATAAGCAAAACGATGCACAAATCAAAGATTCAATAAACAAATAAATCAAAGTGAAAGGCCTCCTTGGTGACTACAGACAAAGATTAAAAATGATGTTAAAGAATACAATTATAAGTCTTATTTAGGCACACTACTTCACTACATCAAAAGGAATATATTGAGAAAAGTATTATTTAAGGAGACAAAACTCTATAGTATAGTCAATTTCCATCAAAATGGTCAAAGAAAGAGATCAAAGTTTCAAAATTTCAAAATGGAGAAACCAAGCAGATCATCAGTTTACTAAGTAAATGACTAGAACTGCCAAAATTTCAAAGAGTGACAAAGAAAAAAAAACGATGTATTGTGGCACCTGCAATAAACAGAAATGGCCAAAGGAAAGAAGGTGTGATTAGGAAACCTCCAACATAGATCATTTTTTTCTTAAGGACATCTCCTGCACGAAAGAGAAAAAGAGATGTCAGTGAAGGACAAAAGGACCAAAAAGTCAGTGAAAATCAAGGAAAGAAACAAAAATTAGTAAAGTGGGTTTTAATTTTAATTTTCAAAAGGGTATAAAATCCTATAGCGCTCATCACTCAACAACATTGCTTCATTTGCAAAAAGAAGTAGAAGTTTTCGAATTTTCAGGTTTTCTGGCAGAGTGTTCGGGCAAAAATTTGTTGCGTTGTGCTCTTGAGAGACCGTGCTACGCGCCTGTGCACACTGCGAGTGATTTTCTCCAAAGGGTACTACGCATCTGTGTAACAGCGCTGCGTGCCTGTAGAAGAACTATTGTGCAGAGGCCGCCTGACCTGTTCAAGCTTACATGGCAGCCCATCCGACTCGTTCAAAGCCTGCACGATAGCTGCCAGGCACCTGTGCTGTGCTCCTACCCATTCAACAACAGCCCAGGAGAACACAACATCCTGTGCAGGTATGCCCACGCTACACACTGAGTCATTCAGCCTACACCCGGCTGCGTGCAGGAGGTGACCTGCTATGCTCCTGTACGTTCAGGAGTTGCCCAACCCCATGTTCAGAGGTGCCCGACAGGTCGTGCAGGGGTGACCTGCTATATTCCTGCACATTCAAGAGTTGCCCGACCACTCATGTAGAAGGCGCCCAATTGGCCCATGCTACAATCCTGTAACCCTCTGCTCCAGATAAAGAGATTTAAGAGGTATTTAGATTTTTTACCTATGTTTTAAAATATTTTTTAAAGATAAAATATAAAGAAGCGTGGAGGGAAAAGTTGAAAGGGAATTTGGAAAAACCCAAGAAAGAAAGTAAGTTCCCCTTGTTTGCAGACATAGATAATTGAAAAACCACCTATCCATATACACACTGCAAACATATTAAGGACAAAAATTCCTAGAGAGGGCATTGTTGACAGTGGTGAGGCAAGTAAAAGGGCTAGAGAAAAACATAGGAATGGTGGCAAAGAAAATAGGTTTGAGCCTATAAACATTAAAGAATTGATAGCCTCTCCTACCATAGTTTCATATTTTCCAAGAAGTAGGATGCTATGAGTTCTATGAGAAAGTGCAGGGAGTTCAAAATCACCCTCAATTGACCAAAATTTTTGTCCTTAACCTCCATGACCACCATGTACATCTAGTTGGAATGATTTTTGAGCTGACTACCAATGCAATCTCTATGGCCACTGGAATACCTTGCATGGGGGAGAAATGGTTCAAACATGTGTATCTGGACCTAAGCCATTATCATCCCTTCTTAAAACCAAGTTTCCAAGCTGATTACAAAACCATTTTCCCCTTTTCTCATTTGTTGGACATATATGCTCCTTTGATGAAGATCATTATGAAATACTTCACCTATGAGGGTAGGTTTTCTAGACTCTACTCCTACCACATAAGACTACTCATGCATTTTACTAAATCCAAACTACTCCATTTTCCCTACTGCCTTTGTAAAAATATTGATAAATGTCATCCATTGTGCAAAAAAGGCCTCCCTCCCAACAAATGTCAAGTCTTTTCCACCATTCCCTCATCAAAATGATTGTCTTACACCAATTGGAGCAATAAGGCATCCCATGGGAAGTTTTCATTGCCCATGGTGTTTTCACAAACCCATGACCTCTTCCTCTGCAAAGTTTACCATCATCATCTCAACTTCCTCCTCGCACGCCTCCATCACCCTCCACTGACCATGATTCATCCTCTTCACATGAATCCTCTCCCCAAAGAAACCTCCCTCTCTCACCTTCCCATAAGTCCTCAGAACATGAAGAAATCAGTGACAAGGAGGAACATGACAGTCAGAAAGAAAATGGCAGTCAAGGAGAAGAAAAAAGTGATGAAGAGGAGGAAAATAAAAATGAAGAAAGTTAAAATGATGAAGAAGGTAACAAAGAAAATAGTGATGACAAAGAGGAAGAGAACAATGACCAAGATGAATATAGAAGTAGTGAAGAAAGTGATGAAAAAGAGGTTGATGAAGAAGAAAGTAGTGACAAAGGTAGTGAAACAAAAAGCGAACAAGAAGGCAGAGACAGTGAGCTAAATGAGGATGAGGAAATCAATGCCAACCCAAGTACAGAGGCAGATTTAGAAGAGATAGAGGCAAACTTTGATGATCAAAGTAATGAAGGTAAAGAAGAAAATATTGAGCAAAATGACAATGGTAAGAGAAAAAATCATGAAGGTGAAGATAGCAGTCAAGAAGAGGTAGAGTTTGAAAGTGAAAATAGTGGGCAAGTCAGTGTGGGTATAGACACACATAATGAGGTAGAAAACGACAGCCATGGTGAAGAAGAAGATCATGATAGTGCTCATGAACAAAGCAGTGATAAAGAGGCAGAATTTGAAAATGAGGACAATGGGCCAAATCATGAAGAGGAGGACAATTGTGAAGATACAAATGAACAAAGCAATGATGAAAACACTTCTATTGACAAAGATTCCAGCATGGGAGAGAGTGAAAATTCCTCTCAAGAAGACAGTCAAGATCAAAGTAAAGAAGAAGCCAACCATGATGATGAGGACACCTCTAACCATGACAATGAAGAGGACATGGAAGAAGATAAAAATGATGAAGATATTGGCAGTGATGCTAGCATGAGAGAAATTGAAAATGTCTCTCAAAAAGGCGGTCAAGGGAAAAGTGAGGAAGACACACATACATAAATCATCAATGAGAAGACAAACAACCCTAAAGTCACCAATGATCAAGGTATTCAAGTGAAACATGTTAAAACTTGTACTCTCACTTACCAAAGAGGATCAAGGAAAGTGTTTTTTTCCTCTAAGAGGCAAGGGACCTTGCCATCTACTTCAGATCAACCATTAGACAAAGGTAATCAAAAGGTGAAAGAAGAAGAGGAAGATCATGAAAAAGAAAGAGAGTTTGAACTCATTCACATATATAGTGATGATGAGAATGAAACAAGAATTTCAAACTCCATCCTCCAAGACAGGAATGAACAAATCAAGGACTTGGAGACTGAAAAAATAAAAAAGTATGTCATTCACTTTTATCCAATGCAAAACAAGCAAATGAGTGCCCAATAAGCCATCCACGAAACAAGAACACTCAGGTACCGGAAAGAGGCTCAAAAGGCACAGGTGAAGTTGGCAGAATTCATGGGCACTTATGAGGAGAGTAGTGATGAGGAGGGTCAAAATAGAAGGAGACCTAGAACTATGGGTCTTAGGAAATCATTGGCAAAACAGAGAGAGGAAGAATCATCCCAAGCGGAACAAATTTCTCTCCAAGAACTCCTTGCACTCTAAATTGAACATGATAGGGAATCATGGCTTGAGAGGGCTAACACACACCTTGAGGCCAAGTTGGAGAAGGCCAATAGAGACTTGGATCTGTTATCACTCTAGTAATTCTAAATTTGTGATATTTTTGGTTTTTATTCAAATAACACTAGAGTTAACCACAGACCAAATTCAAACTCCAGGATCTAGCCTTCCTAGGGTTTAGAGAGGGCTCTCTCTTTAAAATTGAACTTTGTTTGATTGGTAAATATTAGGGTAGTTATGAATGTGCAACTTTGGTTTGGCTGGAAAAAATCACTTGAATGAATGGATAGGGGGGGATTTATTTTTCTATTGGGCTAAGGAGTCAAAATCAAGCAAGCAGAACTAAGATCAAGGTTAAAAGGTCAAATGTTTTCAGGGAAAGATAGATAACCCTTGGAGATCTTGGAAAGTTTTTTTTATGAAGTGGTATGATCGGGATAAAGGAAAATTAAGAATCCTTTGATCCAAAAAAGGAAGTAATAGGAAGACATAAAATGAGAGAGGGAGAAATTAAGGGTTCCCTACATTGGAAATCAGAGGAAAACATAGAAATGATAACTAGTTAAAAACAAGGTGCTCTTAACAAATCTTGTAGTAATACTCCTAGTTATTCATTCAAATTTAGAACAAACATAGATGGATGCATGTAACAAAGAAATATAACAATGCCAAGTAAGGAAATACTTCACTCCAAATAGCTCATCACAAGAATCCTAAAGTATGATGCCAATTGGTTTGATCCAGTCTGCTACTCGAAATTTGAATCACAAAAGCATTCAAGTCCAACAAAATAACAGTAGAAATCTCTAGCAATTTATTCCACACAAAATACTTCTAAAGATGAAGTATTTATACGTAGTTCTTTACAAAATATCCTAGAATGAGTTTAGGAATTAGCTAATGGAAATAAAATATCTTTACAACAATAATAGAGACAGCTGCTTAACAAATTAGCAAGTTGTCCTATTTGTTCAAAAAAATTGAAACTGCTTTGAGGATAAGATACAGCTGGTTGCCTTGGTGTCCTCCTTGCTGGCTTTAGATATTTTAAATTTTTTTTTGGAATCTGATCTACCTTGTCTGATACTCTTTCTATGATTCTCTTTATTCACTGATACTCTCTAACTTGGATACTCTTTAACCATAGTCAAAATTATTTACTGTTGTAAAAATCTTCTTTAACTGTAAATCAGAAAACAAATTTCCTTTCATTTGTCTCTCTTTTTATATTTCATAATAAATATGTGAGTGACTGCTAATCCTCATCTTTAGGAATTTGTATCTTTTTTAATTTCTTGAAGTTTTCATCAACTTTAGTTTATCTGGAAAACTTTGGCTTAATGACAAACAAGTGCCTTATCTCATGTTGTAAATAGAATAAGTCCTCAAAACTTCTAAGTAGGAATTTTCCTATTGGAATGCCTTGTACTGGCGGTTTATTTACCTATTCCTTTGAAAATTCTCTGATATTTTTATCATAGTCATTCTGAGGCATCATTTTATCATTAATGACCATAATGTCAGGCAATTATGTTTTCCTCAAATTTGTAAACTTGACCATAAACCTGGTTATGGAAGTATTCATGTTTTCACACTTTTCTTCAAGTTGCTTCATTAGATTCTTCTTTGTAGTAACTTTCCTAATTTCTAGGATAGTTTCAGTCCTATCATTAATCTTGAGTTCTTCTAACTCTTGTCTATTTTTGTTGTTGAGGAATGTAATTGGCTTTAAAGCTTGCTCTGGTTTGTTAGCCAGTTCACTTTGAGTCTTCTGAATTTATGCTTGGGATGCTAGTAATAACTCTCTCTGTTCAAATATTACCTGAATTGAAGGCCATACATCATGGATGGCTTCAATGATATTGTTACACAGATAGTTTTTGATATATGATATTTGTTCCTTCAATTTTAATTCTTTCTACAATTTCTTCAATTCTTCATTCAGTCTGATGGCATTTTGCTCATGTGTTTTTGAATTTATCTGAGCCAATTTGTTTGACTTATCAAGATTTTCTATCTACTGTTTCAATCTGTTGGTTTCATTTGTCTTAAGAGAAATTTCCTCGATGGCCTTTACCAGTTTGCTGGCTTCATCTGTATGTTGAACTACCATTGTAGATGATTCCGTAGCTGAGGTTGTTGATGAAGTTACTGGTAGTGCAGTAGCCAGTGGTTCTTTGGCTGCTAAATTTTAAGCTAAAGTTGAAGGCACAATTTTAGTGATTATAGGAATAACTGTAGGAATCTCTGGTATTTTTGGTTTTTCTTTCTCTTGGACAAGTTTTTCCATCTATATTTCCATTTCCTTGATTTGGGCTATCAACTGAAAAATCAAATTCATCATGTCATATTTCTCTTTTTGTCCTTGTATTATTTATTTTGTTTGAGGATGTTCACTTTGAGGAATTTTAAGTTGTTTCCTCAAAGCTGCAATATATTCATTCTTCTTTTTCACCAATAACTCTGTTTCTTTGATATTACCAGGGTCATATCCCACCTACAAAACTAGTTCTCCCAAAGATTTTATCCTAATATCCTTGGCATACAAGGATGCCTTATCTATTTTCATCTGATCTTGCATGTTGGAAATGGTGTTATGGAGGTTTTGAGCACTCACAGCTTTAGTTGTGACTGTAGAGTATAGAATTTATGAAGTCTATCTATGGAACTCAATTTGACCAAGAGCACGAATCTTATCTGTCTGGACTTCCAAATAAACCTTTTTGTAATCTTCCACTATCTTTGGGTATTTGAATGTGGGCTACAATGCTAACATAATTAGCTTTTGATTTTAATAATCAAATGCAGACAGAAGTCTTTTTTGCACACTCGGTGTTTGTTTGAGATATTGAGAATAAATAAGTTTTTTTTATCTCTTCATTACTTCAGCTTGATCTGTTTGTATTTTTCTTTGATGTCTAGGTCTTTCTCCTCAACTGCCTGTGATGAAGAGGCTTCCATGCTCTATTGTCTTTCTATCAATTGTGCATCTTTATTGTTGACTTTTTCTTCATTCTAATTATTATTAGTTGACTCTGTTATCACCAAAATAGGTCCTGATAGGCTGTCGGTCAGGCTACCTCAGTGTAACTATTTCAAACCAGAATTTTAGTTGAGGCTTAGCCTCCTCAACCTGAGAGGGCTCTCTCAATAGGTTTATGATTTTCAAATAAGGATTAGATGGCTAAATCTATGAGTAAAATGGATAAAAATGGATAATTTTTTGTACTACTAATCAACAAACATCTATTGGGCTTATGGAGTCAAATGTGTTTTTACAAAACATGAATATCAGCTTCATATGGAAGTCAGGGAATTTCAGGGTTTAGATGCATCAACAGAATAGTAGGATATAAAATAAACACAGCTCATGAACATATGAAGGAAGTTAGAGCACCTTTAGTGAATTATAAGTAACATACATTCATGCCACTGCAAGTAATTGAAAGAGGAAAACCATGATAATATCAAACATCAATAACCCTTTTTGAATCCTGAGTCATGAAACCAATATCTCTATTTTAATAATAAAAACACAGTCTTTTCTACAACAAAACAATATGCTTGTTAATGAAAATTTCCAGCCCTATGCAATTTGACTTCTTTTCTTTTATAAAGTCATCATTAAATTCTTGGATTCTCTCCAATCACTTGAGAAAAGTTCTAATTTTCTAGCTTGACACCTATCAACTGCTAAAACAAACTTTTAATTACATTTGACAGTTAAACTATCTGTTCTAGAGTCCTAATACAACTAGGATTAAAACTCTTTATTATAACTTAACAACCTTATCCAAATATTAAATCTTCTATCTGATAGCTCCTCCTCCTAAAATTATACCTTGATGATGTCCATCTCCTTACTGTTTGACTATATTGATTTGCCTCTTATCTGCCCTGAAAGATAGGAACATGCTCCCTGCAAAATAGCTATAGTGCTTCATTTATGTTTCTTCAAACCATCTGATGACCAACTTGTGCTCAAAACATGTGGCAAAGTCTTATTAAACTCCTGTGACCTCTTCCTTCCAGCTGTGCCCAAACCAAACCTTTGAAGAAGTTCCAAAAATTGTTAACATTGTTGTGCTACAAAACCGACTGTTGTTTTCGTAGCGCAAAACTTTACCTTTGAAAACCTCACTTAGAATCTTCATTTTTCTTTGTTTTTCCACTGGATCTTCATTTTTTATCTTTATACATTCTTTAGCAGCATCAAGGTTTTTAAAACATGCCCTTTCACCCTTTGAAACCTTGCAAAATGTTTAAACTACATCCTACAACATTTTCGTAGAGCGCTACAAAACTGTTGTGCATGACACCTACAACAGTTTCATAGCGCGCTACAAAACTGTTGTGTCTATATTTTCACAGCTTTTTCCAAAACTTTAAGCTTAAAACCTTTACTGCCATCCTTCCACTTATATATAAGCTCTCATAGTCAACAAAAATCAACTCTTAACTGCTTTCAAAAATGAAATTTTTCCACATAACCCCAAAAATGTGTTAGAAGATGTCACTTACTATTTACACTCTTTTTGGCTGTGGTTGATCTTCAGGATTTGCTAGTTGTATCTCAAGGTATTCACCTTGCCTTTTAAGCCTTCTATTATTTTCTCTTAGTTTGGTATTATCCATCCTTATGAACTTTGCTTCCTTGATTGCAAGGACGGTCCATATGAAGAATTGATCCTGACTGCTAATTGACTTAATGTTTGAAACCTTTCTAGCTCCCACAGACCTTTCATCGTCTCAAAGTTTGACCTTTCTATAGCATGCATTCTCAATTTCTTCTTCAATTTATCAATTTCAATGTTTGCAAGTTTGAGTTTGTCTTTAACCTCCTCATAACTACTTTTTTCTCTCTGAGTATTAAAAACTATGTTTCTGTATTCTTCAAGCATTTGAGATGATATATTTATGGTTTCTTCAAAAAAATGTGTATCATCACCTCCTGTTTGGTATATCTCCATGTCTGGCTACTGCAATTTCTTATACTGCTTAGTCAAGGGTTTTCTAGGCTTAAAGACATATTCTGACACTTCAACCTCAAAAATTAATTTTTTGGATGGTCTCAATTTCTTTGATTTGCCACCTGTATCCAATTTGACGAAATCTTCTTGAACCAGGGGAGACTCTTCTATGTCAATAGCTTGTAAAATATCATTCAAGTCACTCCTTAATTCTAATTTTTCATCTGTGACCACGGCCTTACCCTTCTCCTTTGACCTATGACTCGTAGTCAACTTCTTCTGAGCTATTTTACTAGTTGATTTTTTCTGAATTGTCTCTTTGACATGAGTTCTCTTCTTCCGTGTAGATTGAGGAGTCCTTTGGATTTTCAGTGATGTGTTTATCATTGGTTCCTTAACCTGTTTCTGGGCTTAAGCTTGACAAACCTCCTTGATTTTGTTTCTGTAGGTTCAGTAGTATTTGATAAATATGTTCCTTTGACTTGAGGGCTAGCACCTGTTCCTTCAACCCTTATTCCACTCAAAAAGAGAAATGCAGACCATTCTCTATTTAATTTCTGAAGCTGATGCAAAACTATTAACTTGAATAGACCATGATGAAATAATGAGGTTTCACATGCCTGATTTTTCATCTGTACTTTGTCTGCAATCTTGGCCAAACTTCGAAATAGAAAGAAAGGTAAGTCTAGAGAGATTATTCCTGTGAAATGCAATAAGAGTTTAAAATGATAAGTGTACACCTTGTGGTATCTCCCTTCACAGGTGAAGTACCTTTTGGTTTTGTAGAGCAGATTGGAAAATTCATCCTTGACATAACTTCTTGGCACAACTTTGTTCAAATCAGTATCCATAAACTCTGGTTTCAAAAATATTTTGCAGGGTTGCATTTCAAACCTAAAATTCTTGAACCATATATCTTCCCCCCTCGGAATTTCTGTGACTTCTGATATAACTTCAGGAGAAATTGGTAAATTGAGGAAACCAAAATTTGTGTTTGACTCTGTGAAGTTCATGGAAAACTATTTGGTAACCTGATTATGTCCTCGTTGAAGCTTTTCGCAAAACCTCCAACACCCTACCTTCTTGAAGGCTTCTTCAACAGATTTATCTCTTGTGAGAGTTTCTAAACCTTCAGGTTCTGTTCTCAGAAAGTGACCAGACCTGTGATTTCTCTTTTCTTCTGTCATCTTCTTCCTGAAAACCCTATGTCTTCAGCAAATCTGTAATAGACCTCCTTTTTGGATGAATTGGCTCGCTTGAAAATTTAGTTTCAGCCTCGCTTGATGGAAGTTCTGCCTCGCTTGATTAGAAACCTTATTTCAGTCAGCAATTATTTTGAAACTCACTGAATTAGTAAGTATCAAAACTACTGACATAACATCAATTGGATTCTGCCTCGCTTGATTGAAAACTCTACCTCACTTGAAAACTTGAGGAGAACTCTGGTATCTTATCATGAGCTTCTCTTTCGATAATAGATATGCATGCAGTGCTTTCTTTGCATGAGATAAAATCAATGATAACCAACCCCTTTTCAAATTTTCAAAGGACCAATGACAAATGACCCCTAACGAATCCCATAATGATTTCATAACTGCTTTGGATGGTTGCATGTGTGAGGGAGGATTCATGGACTGACACCATAATCATGAACATTTAACCCAAACTAACGGATGTGACAGCTAAACCGAAAAAATTTGAATCCTCGATTTCGTAGCACTGGTAATGTGATTTTAGGATTCTGCGCTACGAAAAGACTAGTGTTTTTGTAGCGCAGAAGCAGTTTTTTACACTGAGCACGCTACGAAAACGTGGTTTTGTGGCTTATTCAATTTTTTTTTGAAAAAGACTTAAAATATGGTTTTCAAAACGTGGCATGAGACTTCTAAAGAGTAAAGCGAGGTTTATGCACTTTATTTGGTGATGAAATGAGACTTGTAACCTATGGCTTAGACCCTATAAAACATAAAAATGACTCAAACCCTATCTAATACCATGACTTAGGAGCAATTATAAACTGACCAAGTTATCAAAATTTTAATAGTGATAATAGACTCATTGATGATCACAGTGGTAACATGTGTTTCTAGAAAATTAGCATTGGTATCTATAAGCTCTGTTTCTTCCACATCAATTGTTACCTTTCCTTTACCTGTTGAACTTAACATAGGCCTCTTGTTATATATTAACTTGAATTTAGTTTCAATTGTATTTTTTGCAATATAGGCACCCTCTTCCCTTACTCTCTTAGTGGATTTTTCTAGTTGTTTTGCAGTCTCCAAAGTGTGACTAGTATCACTGTTCTTTACTGCATCTGTTAAGGTATTTTTAGTCCACTCAATCTGATTTGCATACTTTTCTATCTCTAGTTTTGCTTCATGGATGAAGGATGTTAACTTGAATTTAACCCTTAATTTTCTTAAGATCCATTGTGGATCATAATTCCAAGGAAAACTTTCTTTAAATTTGAATTCCAACAACTGCTTTGTTGCTTCTTTCTCTGCATATCTATGATTGCAGATGAATGGCTCTATCTGATTCTTTAATTTGAATTGAGTTTTCTTCTCTGATGCCATGAAATTTATAGAATCAGAGTTTAGGATCCACCTGATATATTCCAAGGCAAAGATCCTCATTGAAGGATGTTTGGGTAATTTGTAAGATAACAATTTGACCCAAAAAGTCTAATTTCAATATGTTTTTCATGTAGGTACAAATAACCAAATTTATTCTGCTATGACAACTGCAATATCTTTTTCATTTCTTCATTTATACTTAGTTTCTTTGTTTTTGTTATCATTGTGATCACTGTAGGAATAACTCTGAAAAATTTGGATAAGTGAAATCTGCACATTCTTTCCTAAGCAAAGATTTCCAGAAAATGACAGAAAGAGGATTTCCCTCTATGTCAAGCTTTTGGAGACTAACTGGAAAATTATCTGATTGAAAGTATAAAAACATATGGAAAAGGAAGAAAGTATATCTAAACACTCCTTTTTTTTGAAAATTGGTCAATTGATAATGAATATTATCTGCAATGAAACCAACATAATCAAAGATTACTGATGGGGGTTGCCCTAGGGTAAAAGTGGATAAGAACCCCAAGATGGATTCATCTATGTGTTCATCAGTAAAATATCCTAGGATGAAGGAAAGCATGGAAATCACATGTCCCGAACCTTTTGGGAATTTGGCAGTAGAATATGGGGGATTTAGCTTAGGAATTTCTACATGTGAGGGCATAAATGTCTGGAAAATCATGAATCTCTTGGGAAAATCAAGGTCAATATACAGTTTGGTAAGGGCCTCTATGGATAAAGGGACTACTTAAGGGTCAGGCTGAAGTTGTAGCATCTGGGTAATTGATTCAATAGTAATGGTAAGAAGAACTTATTTATTGGCACTTACTATGGCTGTCTGTTCAGGAACATAGTATTATTGACATAACCTAATAAATTCTTGGCATGGATGAGTTAATGGAACAACATTCTTAGGAAAATGGGATTCCCAAATATGGAATTCTTCTTGATCATCTAAGGACTTCTCATAGCAAAAATTATGAATATCTAGCAGGTTAAATTCAACAATGGGATCTGTTATCTTGTAATCAACATCAGCCAATGGAATGTGTGAAATGTCTATGACTGGGGGTTGTAAAGGATTGAAAACAATAGCAGTATTAGAAGACATGGATGGAGTGGATTTTCGCACTTTGGAAGCTTCAGGATTGCCAGAGCTCTACTTTTTAGGAATTTTTGCTACTTTCTGCAAGTTTAGATAGTTTGCAAAAGTATTTTTACATTTAACAGAGGCTTCTTGGATAAAACAGGAAAAATATGGTCTTTTCTTTTTTATTTATAGGATTTACAGGCTTTTGAACTGGTTTTCAACAAGAAACAAGGGTTTCTTGAGTCTTGTACTGAGAAATTAGGTTGAAGAGTCTTTTGAGAATAGGCGCAGAGGTTTAAGATACCTTCAAAGGTTTTCTGGCTAATTTTAGAGCTTAAAATAGTTCATAAAACTATAAAAACTTACAATTTTCCTCCAAAGTGGTAGGCAGTAGTTTAAACAAGGTTTCTAGAGAAAATTTGATAGGGTTTGGCCTATTTTTTTTCTTTTTGATGGCTTCTTTTGTTAATTTTTAATTTATGAAAAATATTCTTTAAAAGGCTTTTCAAATTGAAAACAGGCTTGATTTGGAATAAAAACCTATTATTTATAGTTCTAGGGTTTCAAAAATAGTTTTTGGAATATTTGTACAGATTTGGATAGTTCCTTACTGATCTTTGGAGCAAAGTAGATATCCTCAATGATCTTCTATTGACTGCTGGTTGAAATTTGAGGTCTTTTGACAAGAAAATGGCAAAAAAAGCTTGTTTTAACAGTCAAGAGGCTTGTGCAGAAGGATATGAAATAAAATGCATTACCAAAGGTTTTTGGGCTTACAGGTTTAAAACAATAAGTGGTTATCGCGCACCATTATGGTGGTAAGCGGTTTTGGGGAAAAAAACGCGATCCAATAAGGATTGACCACGTGGAGGAGGGAGAAAATCACGAAACTGCCCATTTCGCGCATAAATGATATGGGAGTAATTGCGCTTTTTTTTTCGTGCAATATTGGTTTCTATCCGTCAGATCTGGGGTTCGATTGTGAACAACCAAGATTGATTGGGAAGTTGCATTGGGATAAGGGAGTGTGACCGGGATTTTTATGTGCAGCAGGGTTGGTTTATCTTTATAATTTAACTTTTAAACTAAAGTTAAACTTTGGTTATATAATGGTGGGGGGGGGAGGGGGGGTGGGGGTGAAATAATATAATGTATATTAAATCAAAACATTTATGAAATGTTTCAACAAGTACATATGCGGGCACACATTTTAATATATAGTTTTTTCAAATGCTTTTGACATTTGTTCAAAAAACTATAAGGGGCAGGGATATTTATTTAAATGATATCTTTGAACCAATGGGCTATTTGGGAGGGATTTTATATTGTGCACATGGGATATTTAAAACATTGGTTTAAACATAAAATAGAGGGTTTGTGGGTTATTTTTAAATATAAGGGTTTTAATAATATACAGGTGGGTGTAAATTTTAGGGAGTTAATAAAATAAATAGTTCGTAATTAATATGAAATAAAGGGATAATGTAATGAAAAAAAAATACATGTTAACTCTAAGTAAAGTGTAAAAAATAAAGCATTGGTTGTCTTTATTATATTACTTCACACTTTAACTTAGGAAAAATGTATTTTTAGGGTTTATGAATAATTTTATGAAAGGGAATGAAATTACTTATTTAGGGTTTGACTTTTACTAAGAAAAAATGGGTTTTACTTAGGAAAAAGGGATTATGATTTATGAATGAAGGGTAAATTCTGGTGAATATGAGTCTAGTGTGGGAATTCAATATTTTTTAACTAACCAGTCATCGAGACTTGGGTCTGGTCCCAACAAAAGTCAAAGAAATTCTCTGAGCCTTTTTTACTAATAGTTTAGAATACTAAATATTTGGAGGGGAGGGGAAATTAGTGATTTTTTCCTAAGGATGCTTTATTACATGATTTCTCAACTGCTTTCTACCTACCCATCTTCATTTCTAACATTTTTACTTCATTTTCATGGGTGCATTTAGGCTTGCAAGCCTAAAACATTTTTCTTTCAAAGCATAAAACTATCTAAATCTACCTTATTTCATTTGAGGGCTCAGATTAAACTGTTGAGCTCCTCATTATTCTCTACCTATCTACTGACTTGTCAAGCTTAAAATGTTTGACATATCTTTATTCTCTATCTAAAACATGAAATTTAAAACATGAAAAGTTAAGATTAAACTATTTAACTGATCATGGATTATGGAATTTATTGAAACTCTGCACATAATCATTTTTCTTGCAGGTAAAAATTAAAAGTAGTGGCATTTGGACTTGCTCACTTTCAGGTGCTATTTTATCTCTTTTTATCTTTTGCGGTCTATATTTTTCTAAGTCCTTTGATCTTTCTTTTAGGACTTTTTACCCTCTTTTTGGCCTTTTATTATTTTTCATTTTTTCAAAATATGGGAAAAAACTTGCAGAAAGAAAGGTATGTACATATTTACAAGACTATCAAAGTCAATTCAAAATCTATGAACCCTATTATTATAGGACCCTAACAGTGGCTCCACTTGGGGATGGAATTTATTGGTGAAATGTCAAGAAATTTTAGATTAGTGGCCTTTGGAATTTGACTGTGATGACCCTGTAAATGTCTTCTGATATCTGCAATTATTCATACTTATGATATTTACCTCTCAAATCTTAGGGCCTTCTCTCCGGGCTTCAACTTTGTTAGGGAAACATTCAATCCAATCTAAAATATGCAATGTGTAGATACAATGATCAAAGTGAATAAAAATTAACTATTTGTTAACTCAGAAGATTAGTAGTGCTTCAACATTGTACCATTTATTGGTCCTTCTTGCAGATCAGTTCCATCCATTTCTTTCAAAAAGAAAGCATTATTACCTCTATATCAATAAATCACATAAGGTCCTTTCCACAGAAAATCAAATTTTCCATGTTTACCTTTGTCTTCTCTTCTGGAATCCCACTTTAACACTTCATCTCCAATGTAGAAATCATCCTCTTTACTCTTTTTATCAAAAAATTTCTTGATCTTATCCTGAATGACTTGAGATTTGATATAAACTTCTTCTCTTATTTGTTGCAAGTGAATAGTTTGATTGATCCTTCTTTGAATGTCATTTGTTTCAACTTGTAACTCTTGGATAATTTTCATCACTGGTACACCTAGGGAGGATGTAAAAACAACATCCATTCCATAAACAAGTCGGTAAGGGGAAGTACCAATGGATTTTTAAGTAGTAAGTCTATCTTCCCATAAGGCATTGACTAACTTCTTATTCCAAGTATTTTTATTGTGTTCAAGTAACTTTTTGATGATGTTTACATGGCTTTTGTTTGAGGATTCAGCTAGGCCATTACCTTGGGGGTAATATGCAGTAGAATGACCTAACGTAATATGGTATTTATGGAAAAAAACAAATACTTTTTTGGATTTGAATGCTACTGCATTATCAGTAATTATATTTTGGGGACATCCAAACCTTGAAAGTATGTTGTTTTATATAAAGGAAATAATGACAGTATATGTGGCCTAACTGGAGGGTATGGCTTCAATCCACTTGGTAAAATAACCAGTGGCTGTCAAAATCCACTTATGTTGGCCTGAAGATGGAGGGTGAATTTCACCAATGAAGTCTAAACCCCATTGTTGAAATGGAATTTTAGTTGAAATGGGCTTTAAAGGCACGGGTAATAGCTTTTTCTTCCCTGAAAATTTTGGCACTTGTGACAAGAGGCCACATATCTTTTTACATCAGTAAACAAGCTAGGCCAATAAAAACCAGCTCTCAGAATCTTGTCCGCAGTATTTTTCTAGTATAGATGTCCTCCATAGTCACCTGTGTTGAACTCTTGGTTAAACTGAGAGGGGGGGGGGGTGAATCAGTTTAACACATTCATATTCTTTTAAGCCTTTTATTAAACCTTATTTACACCTTCATTTCATGTCCAACTTAATATGTGAGTAATCTTAGAATGTGAATAGCAATTATTAATATAATATACCAGCAGACTTAATATGAGAACAACAGGTATTAAGTAGATGATATAAATCAAATCAACACATAAACATCATGCACAGAGACACCAGATATAAGTGGAAACCCATAAAGGGATAAAAACACATCTTATTATTGTTGTGATGCAAAGGCAAGCTCCAACTCCCTCTCACCACTGTTTTTCTGCAAGCACCAACCTACAGGAGGCTCCTACCTCAATTCTGCAAGCTACAACTTGCAAGGAAGCACCAACTCCCTTCAATTTTCTGCAGGCACCAACCTACAGGAGGCTCCAACCTCAGTCAGCTACAACTGACAGCTATCAAGCTACAACTTGATAGGGAAGCTCCAACTTCCTCAAATTTTCAAACTGAATGTTTGCTGATTTACCTCAGATATTAGATTTGTTCTGTAGCTTCTCTTTCTGCTCTTCTTTTCTTAATATTCTCTTCCTTACACTTCTATACTCTGCCTTCTCTATATTTGCTCTCTCTCTTCTTTTTCCTTTTCCATACATATTCATGTTTCAATCTTTACAATATTTCATACGGGACTATATATATATCTGAATTAACCCTCGACTTTGTTGCTAAACCTTAGGCATTTCAAAATGCATCCATATGCATTAGACTTATAATCAGTTCCAGGCCATTCTTATGTGCACATTCCACTTTAATATATCAGATATTGTAATATATATCAATCAAGTCATAATCCCATTTTTTCTCTCACTTACTCCACGCACATGATCATTACATATACAGACTATATTGTATTCAGTCAAATATTGAGACCCTTGGTGATATGAAATATCTTTAAGAACTTCCACTTTGCCGTCAAACCTTATTTAACTTAAAACCTTAATTGAACAACACACACATATGCGTGGGCCCCAACGCTAATGGTCTCTCCATCCAACGGCTGTTATTGCGTCGCCTCGGCCTTGACGATCCAACGGATATTGCATGGGCTACTTGCGCGAACAATAATTCCCGATGGCGTGCCGTACCTGGGTTATCCTTCGCGCACTTTCCGAACACAACCACCGTCAGATCGATTCCCTCCAGATCGACGACTTATGTCAATATCGCTCTGCGTCTTTGGTCGATGGTTAACGCATGATGGCACGCAGTGGGAGGCAGTTTTGCAATGTCGGTCAAGGACACACATCGATCAACCTATGGAATCGCTCGTAAATGGAGAAAACCGCTTCCCCGACGGAAGGTGGTGTGATGAAAACCACCCTTCAACTCCAAACCACGTTCACTATTTACTTCGGTCACGGTTCCATCTTTCTCTCACGCTCCAAGTTCCGTCCTCGCCTTGTTCTGCTCTTTTATGTGTTCCGCTCCTTTATAAGTGACCTTGGTCCCTGGCATTTCAACATGGTCCTACTATATATATAACGCATAGTTCCATTACTCTGTGCTTCCAAGGTTCTGTCCATTAACGCCCTATTCAGTTGCGCTCAGGTTCTTCCGCCTTTCACTCTAATACTAATACTTCAGTTCCATCTTCTAATACTTCGCTCCTTTCGATATATATATAACTATTCTAATATTTCGCATTTGACTATGGTTTCGCCTCTCCTTTTGTGACATCGATCCTTATGGCCCTTCAGATATATATGTGTAGAATCTCAAATGAACCCTTATTTCAAAGTTATTCGATCAATACAACACATCTAAGTTCGGAACAGAGGATCTTCATATATCTATACTAACCCTTATTTTATACAGGGCATTTCCATGACCCTTCACACAAAGTTTTCAACACTCTTTTCATACTTTCTATAATATGTTCCCACACTCAGAACCAGTTTCTCAAATAAAATATCTCTACTCCTTGACTGATGCTGCTCCTTTCTCCTTAAGCTCCTCTGCTGCTCCTTTGACTTCTCCTAAGCCATCTCCTTTGCCATCAATGACAACATTTCCAACAGTCTCCCCCTTTGGCATTGATGGCAATGCACTTCCTCTTCTTTCCTTTTAAGACAAGACCCTTTCTTCTATTGCTATCCTCCCCCTTTGAAATCAATGGCAAAGGGTTGCTCATTTCCTTTCTGCTTTCTGCATTTCCTCTCTCTGAGGTCTTCTGACTTTGTACCCTGCTGCTCCTAATTTTGGATTAAATCTAAAATTCTGATCCTTTAGCCCTTTCATTGACTCCTGTATGCTGGGTGTATTCTTTCCATAATCCTTTGACCCTGAGGACCTGTTTCATGCTTTCCTTGCTGGCTGGTCTCCCCCTGGAATACTATTTTCGTTTCTGTTCTCCCCCTGAAACTGTGCTTTCTCTTCATATCAGAGAGTAGCATCTACAGATACTACCCCTAGTTTATCTCTCAAATATTCAAATGGTTCTCTAGCAATAGGTTTGGTAAATATATCAGTTGTCTATTCTTTTGTTGGCACATACTCCAGCTTTACTATCTTCTGAGCCACTTGTTCTCAGAGAAAATGATACTTGATTGGGATATGCTTAGTTTTTGAGTGAAGCACAAGATTTTTTGATATACTTATAGCACTTGTATTATCACATTTGATTGAAATAGGTTCTGTTAGCACTCAAATCTACCTCAGGCTGAAATGAAGTAAAACTCAAGGCTACATCAAACCACGCTCAGCCTCGTAGCTAGCCCTACGAGGACAGGAGAGGGCTCTCTCCGTCAATCTCGAGAAAATAAACAATAGGATGCGAGATGACTTACAATAAGAACTGATTTTAGGCTAGTAAAGAGATAGGTATGTTTGGTTTTTGGTTTTTTGGGTTTTCGCTGGAGTAATGGGAAAACAAATTTTGGGGTCCGGGGATAAGGTCAGACCTTTGCAGAGTTCAAGCTGGGGCGAGGTAGGTGATGATCTTGATGATTTAAATTGGATTTATGGATAGATTAGACCGACGAGGAGCTGAAGAGGGCAAAGAAGAACTTGGATCCTCTCCAAACAGCTGAAAACATATAGAACTAACCGAATTCAAAGGCTAAGCACTGTAAACAATGGATTCAACCTTATTTCACTCATTCAATTTAGTTCAGAAGCATAATGAAAGTATGGCAACATTAAACATGAAGAAACTTACAGTAAACAAAGGAGAAACATCATCAAGAACAGAACACCACAAGGATCCCAACAAGTGCCGCAAAACCCCTGATCTTTCCTTAGCCAAAATATGAAAAGTATGTACAATAGTATCGAAAGTATCCCAAGAGTCCAACCCGTAGAATGCCTCAGAATTTACAATATATAGATCACTCTAACCCCTTTCCCCACCTCTAGGGGTCGAATTCCCTCTTCAGGGATCAGTTTCAACCAATTCTAATCATGGAACTACAATCTAGGCAGCTAACAACTTGCCTCTAACAGAGTGGAAACTGATCCATTACATGATTTTTTACTCATTTGAGAGTGAATCTTCTAGAAGAGATAAAAACAAGCCAAAGTTACATGCCAAACATGAATTTACATCATAAAAACCCAATAATTCTATCCATAGGCAAAACTGGTCCAAAATAGGCGAAATACTGAGCTGGCAGCTGAAAACTCAAAAAAATTCTCAAGGTGGGTCGCTCCTGAACTGCGTGGGTCGCTCATGTTCCAGGCTGATTTTGAGGTAGCTCCCGACATCCAAATTGAGCTCATGATAGCTCGTTGGAAAGCCCTGGATGTCTAATTTCCAACCCAAGTGGAAGTTCTGAATTTGGAGTTGATTTGACCCTCCAAAACCTCATTCTCCCAGAGGTACTTCCTGCTGGTGCAAAAGGTGGCAGCAAGGTGTTTTTTATGGTGTTTTTGAGCTGTTTGACCATCCAGATTTTGTTGAAATGCTAAGTTGACTTCAGAGGATGCATATTTAACCATGAAAAATCCAAAAATGTAAAAATATCCTCCAGCAAGTGCCCCAAAAAATGCGAGCGCATGAGCGCGCGACCCACCTAGCTACAAAACCTGTTTTTAAGACCAAAAATTTGGAAATGACAAAATTTTCTCCGAATTTGCCCAAATTCGGAGCGGAGGTCCTCCATCATGAGTCTTGCCCAGTCAATGAAGCCTCGGCCAAAATCCGAAGTGGATTAGGCCTTTTCCGCCGTTGAAGTGCCTTGCGCAACCTCCTCTTCATGATCTTCATCCTCGCTTTGCAAACATGCATGCGAGCCCAGTAATGGCCTTTCATGTGGCGAAGCATGTCTTTGTCTCGATTGGCCTTCGCCAACAGCTTCTCAAGATGTATATTCACCCGCGTGAGTACAATATCTCTGTCAGCTGGTGTCATGTCACCGGGCCTCTTTCGATTCCACTGCCTGTCCTCACGGATTTGGCGCACCTCATAAAATGTGAGCTCATCCTCGAGCTGTTTGTTGCGCTGATCTAAATAGTTAATCACCCACTGAGCCTTCTGCAATTGGTCTTTCAGCTGGTCATTCTCGGCCCTTTGCTCTTGGATGACTTCCCTCAGCTTCGAGCTAGGAGAGCCCGTATCAACATCAATGACTGTCATATCGGTGTCCCGGCCTCCTAATGGGCCCTCATCATGCATGGGCCTCTTGCCCCTGTCTTGTACCTGTACCTGCACTGGAGAAGAAAGCGAGACCCTTTCCACATCACGTGGAGATAATACTCGCCATGTCGATGAAGTCGGCAGGACCCCTTCCACCTCACGTGGAGATAGTACCCGCCGTGTCACTGCAAATAAGGCCCTGTGGCCTCGCTGATATGTCTGAACCAAAGGAGTAATGATATGCCCAACCTCAAGCATGTCTGGCTGGTGTGAAGGCTCTCCTGCCTCATAAACTGCCTCGGGAGGCTGCTGTGGCACTCTGAAAAAGTCTCTAGAAATGAAGTTCTCCCAAGTGATGCCCTGCTCTGCCAACTGATGTGACACCAAGATTTTGATCAAGGCGAAATGATATATACTCCTGTACTGCTGCACTGGGCTCGTCTTCTTCTGCACAAATGTAACCATCTTCTCTATGTTGCGGTATATGAAATAAGGTATATTCATCATACGCACCCTTGTGAAGTGCATCAGCAAACGAACATGATATGAGAAAAGATGGGCATACCTGCCTTCACAACTGAAATACTGAATAATGAGCCTCATGAGTGGTGCATACTCATCTCTCAAGAACCGGAATGGAAAGACTCTGCCCAAGTAAGCCACATATCCAGTTTTAACATATGGCTCATAGTGAAATTTCTCTAACTGCTTACCCTTGCTCCATTCCTCGCCTATGTTTGGTATGCCAGTGGCTTGAGCAATAGTCAAAGGCGACACAATGAAATCAACCCCAGCAAGGTTTACCCGATCACCCCGCAAATGAAGAACAAACAAACGTGCCAATTCACGATGAGGTCGGGTTTGTACAACCATCTCACAAAATCTGAAACATGACAAGAATCGAAAACAATCCATAGCTAATGGACATGCTTGCAACCGAGCCAAAGAGGTAGGCTCCTCTCTGCGATGATTACCACTTATGTTTTCTCTGCGGGAACTCCGTGGCACATTACCTTCAGCCACCGAATCACTGCCTGACCCTGGCTCATATTCTGACTCTGTTTCTGACATATCTCTGATCAAACTTTCGGGCAATGTGTACACTGATATGAATGCAGTAAAAGCAAAATTAGGACGTATGTTTAACATTCAATCAATATCCCACCGCCAAAACACCATCAAGGAATCAATTTATGGATAACATCTCTGCTTCAAATGGGCTGAAAAGACAACATCTCTGTTTTGAATGTAAATGAAGAAAAGGCAGCATCTCTATTTTGAATGCAAATGAAGTCTTGACAAAATAGGAATAGACAACCTTTCAAAAGTTTGGACACATCCATTCAAAGGAGAGCATGGTATTGACAGTGATATGTTTGTTTGCGAGTTATGACCAAAAATGTTTTCAATGAGCCATTTGAAACAATGCTAACATTGGGCAAACAAAGACATGAGCAAATGCTAACCTTGGGCAAAGCGATTCATTACAAACATGAGAGAGGTGACTCAAAGGTTTGATAAGGCATACAATAACAATGGTGACAGAGATATTATGGGTATGAGAGCATATTTGATTTTCATGTTTTATGAAAGGCTGACCATATCACTGTTTCAGACATCAAACCCATTTTTACACCATTTATTTTCATTTTAACCCTGAAAACAATAATCTCATAACAGCGGGGTTTTAAATCCTTCATTAGCATATTAGAACCATGTATGATGACACAAAAACGTTTGCAAACCCCAAATGATTGAAGAAAACCTGCTTTGAAGGCAACTGGAGTCCATCTGAGCGCTCAAACACAATTCCGGAATGCTGTCTCTGCGTGGGTCGCGCAGGCTTAGTTTGGGTCGCGCAGCCCAGGTGGGTTGCGCAGGTGCAAACCCACTGTGCTAAACCCGTTCTGTTTGGGTCGCGCAGCCCAGGTGGGTCGCGCAGGCTCAAGTTGGGTCGCGCAGCCCTAAAACACTGTCCACGCCTTCCAAAAGTCTGAAATCGGCTTTCACTTGGCAAATACGATTTGGGAGCAATGAAATCGGTTCAAATGAACTTGTTTTGCCTTTATATATCTCACAAATATCTTCCCAATCAGATTTCATTTCAAATCCAACTTTAAACCCACATTACAAATGTTTTTGTAATTTTCACTTTGGCTTTTTAAATACAAACTTTGCTTTGGCTTCTCTGAGGTCGATACTGATGATTTTATTGTCTTTTTGCAGGGATATGGCTGTCTTAGCTAGAGGAAAGACCAGGGGTCTGCTTTTACAATATCTTCATGGCGGAACAATTACAAATTTATTACAAAATGATAATGACAAATTTCTAGTTCCAAAACAGAGTTTTGGACTAGAAATGTATTTTTTTTTTTAGAAAATGCCGATGATGATAAAAATAGAAATACAAGTACTGGACTCTCCTCACCTTGCAGGCTTGATGACTGGTGTATAAATGACTTAAAAAACCCTAGACACCAAGACCTAGGACACTTATTGACATTTTAATAACCTCATACATAATGTCAATGACTACAAATAATTTTTTGAGAAAATATTTTTAAAATAGCGCTGCAGGTATAACATGAGGAAACACAAGATGACACAACCCTTCGTCAGTTCATGGCATGATCCTAGTGATATGAAAAGAAGTGAAACAAGTGAGACACCTAATAATGAAAATGCAAAAGACGAAATGATCACTGACGGAGGGCAGCAAGGGCTGACTCTAACATTGGCTCCAATGGGGATGGTAGCTCCATGGAGATGCCAAGAACAGCAGATCTCTGGGGGAGTCAGACAGTGCCTCTCATCCATTGGGCGATGGAATCATTATTTCAACTTGACAAGACAAACTTTAGACACCTTTATTGACTGCAGATTTGACTAATGATAGACTGCAATTTTGACCAAAACTGACTAGACTCAAACTGACATGACTTTAAACAAGAAGACTGATAAACTTAACTTTACAATCTCAAACCAACCAACCTCTATTTCCAAAATTATAGCCTTCGCTCCGGGCCCCAGACCGAAAATGAGAGATCAGTGCACTCTTGCAATGAAACAAAGTAAAATGATATATACAATGAAAATGAGATCAGCAGCAAGTACTCAGAAATAATAGCGCTTCAGCAACCGACCATTGATCGGTCCACCAGGACAATCATCTCCATTCATTTCTTTGAGAAGAAATGCATTCTGCCCCCGATACGCCGCAATCTTAAACGGTCCCTTCCACAAATTCTCAAATTTGCCGTGCTTTCCCTTGTCTTCATTCCGGGCATCCCACTTCAAAACTACTTCATCCAACTGAAACTTATCTGACTTTGCCTTTCTGTCGTAGATCTTCTTAATGCGCTCCTGCAACTTGAAAGTATTTTGAAATACCTCCTCTCGTGTCTGCTGTAAATGAATCATCTCATTAATCCTCCGCCGCATAGGATCCTCTTCACTTCCAGCCTCCTGAAGCAATCTGACCACCGGGACAGCAAGTGAAGTAGGAAAAACTGTATCTGTCCCATACACCAACTCGAAAGGAGACATACCAATAGACCTTTTCTGACTTACCCTATCAGCCCATAATGCATTTACCAACTTTTTGTGCCAAGCCTTCTTGTTGATTTCCAACAATTTCTTAATTATATTCACCAAGGATTTGTTTGAAGATTCCGCCAAGCCATTCCCTTGTGGATGGTATGCGGTTGAATGTCCCAATGTAATATTGTACTTAAAACAAAAATCAACCATCCTCTTAGACTTAAAAGCTGCTGCATTATCCGTGATTATTTTAGTAGGACACCCAAAGCGTGACAAAATATTGTTTTCAAGGAAAGAGATAATTACCGCATCAGTGGCCTGTCGAGTGGGAATCGCCTCAATCCACTTCGTGAAGTAGTCTGTAGCTGTCAAGATCCATCTATGCTGTCCGGAGGATGCTGGGTGGATTTCCCCGATAAAATCCAATCCCCACTGCTGGAATGGTGCATTAACTTCGATTGGTTTTAGAGGCAAAGGCTGTAGTTTCTGCTTCCCTTCGAATATTTGACACTCATGACAATTTTTAACAGCCTTGAACACATCAGAAAACAAAGAAGGCCAATAATACCCCGCCCTTAGGATCTTATTCGCTGTGGTCTTCCAAAACAAATGACCTCCACAGTCACCTTTGTGAAAATCCTCCAAAACTCTTTGAGCTTCCTCCTCTACCAAACAATTCAACAACATACCCCCAGGGTCTTTCCAATACAACGTAGAATTCAAAATGCAGAATTTAGCAGCCTTTAACTTCAATGTTCTACTCTTATTTCGAGGCATACCAGGCGGTGTAGACAAATTCTGAAGCACATACAAAATGTCAGCATACCAAGGAGAAGAAACAAAAATATCGGATACCTGAACGGGCGCACTTTCTTCTTCTTCATCAGACATGGCAGCAATCAAATTTATGTCTAGAGCATGCAGATTTGTTTCAGCCATGAGCTTGGCAAGTCCTTGTCGTTTGATTAGCTTAGTCGGTTTAATCTCTACATCGTACTCTAACAATGCAGCGATCCACTTACCCCTTCTTCCTTCTGGATCCGCCTGTACCAAAACATCCTTAACTGCTGCGTTAGGAACATATGCTGTAATATGGGAATGCAATATGTACACACGGAAATCCTTTAAAGCCTTTACAAGCGCAAGTGATTGTTTCTCAATGATATTATACTTCAATGCCCCATCTCTTATGATCCGACTGAAAAAAGCGATGGGCTTCTCAACTCCATCCCTTTTTTGCATCAAAACAGCTGCCAATGTATGCTCAGAAGCGAAAGAAAATAAAATGAAATCTTGTGTGTAATTAGGGCTGATTAAAATAGGGGCTGAAGAAAGAGCTATCTTTACCAAATTAAATGACTTTACTGCCTCTTCTGTCCATTTTACCTTACTGTCCTTTTTCAACATGTTCGTGATTTCTCTAAGGTGCTCTGCAAGATTGGGAATAAAACGACGCAGAAAATTCATTTTACCATTAAATGACTGTATCTCTTTCTTATTCCGGGGCTGTTCAATCTGCTGAATGGCTTCAACACGTGCAGGATCAACTCGAATTCCATCTTTCGAGATGATGTGGCCAAGGAGCTTTCCTTCATCCATGGCGAAAAGGCTCTTCTCTGGATTCAGCGAAATGCCATATTTTCTGCACTTCTGGAAAACAATTTTTAGATGATATAAGTGTTCCTCATCAGAATTAGAAAATACAGTTAGATCATCAAGGTAAACAACCAAAAACACATCTTTCTCATTGGCAAAAGCCATGTCCATGGCACGCTGAAAGGTAGCGCCAGCATTCTTTAAACCGAATGGCATCTTTGCGTAATGAAATGTTCCCCAAGGAGTGGTGAATGCAGTCTTGTCACGATCATCTTCCTGCACTAAAATCTGATTATACCCTGAGTATCCATCGAGTAGTGACATCCTTGATGCTCCAACTACTCGCTGCAATATGTGATCCATCTTTGGCAGCGGATAATTGTCCTTTAATGATACCTTATTTAGATTTCTGAAGTCAATACATAGACGGATCTCACCTGTCTTCTTTCTCACGGGCACCAAGTTTGATATCCAATCTGAAAAACGAATAGGCACAATAATTCCTGACTTATACAACCTATTTACCTCTTTCTCGATCGATGGTAGCATCTTTGGATTGATCCTCCTCAACTTTTGACGAAAAGGCTTCTGATTTGGTTTGATGGGAATAGTATGCTGGATGATATTGGTATCATATGTTTTAAGATCTGAATAATCCCACGCAAACACATCAGCAAATGAAGATAATAATTTCACGTATTCTGCTCTTACCTTTGGTGACAATGACTTTGACAATTTCACCATCTTGGGATTCTCAGCTGTCCCAATATTTACCTCTTCGACACCTTTCTCTGTTGGCCTCAATGTAGGTTTACGAGCTACATCATCCTGATCAAACAATTCTTCCAAAGGAATCAATCCCTTAGAAATGATGTTATCCTTCAGTTGCAGGACATCCATTTGATTTATCTGTATGTCATCAATACCATCATCAAATTCAGTATCTATGGAGGTATCTTTAAACTTACCCTTATTCTGCAGAAATTCACTAATCTCCTCATCATCCTCAAAAACTTGCCAACATCGCTGATTGTCTGGAACGGTGGGCCCGTGTTTCACATGTATCTCAAACTTGTTGCTGGAATTCATTGGAATCTTAAGATTGCTTGCTGCCTTAGCAAGTCCATCAGCAACACCATTTTGTATGCGGGGCACACATGTCAAAGTATAATCAGAAAATAACTTGAGAATATCCAAAACTGCATTTCGGTAAGCCCTCATGCGAGGATGCTTAGCCTGAAACTCACCTTTAACTTGCTTTATCACTAATTCTGAATCGCCATATACCGCAATCCTTTTCGCATTCAGCTTCTTGAGAATATTAAGACCAGCAATAAGAGCCTCGTATTCCGCTTCATTGTTTGAACAATCGAATGCAAGCTTGTAATAACACACTCTCACATTGCTCGGAACTTTATCAGGAGCGAAAACTGGACATCGAATCCACACACCAATCCCAGCACCATCGCTGCCCACTGCACCATCAAAATCCATGGTCCAAAGACCATTTTCATCGTCCTCTAAATGCTGAAACTGTGTCGGCTCTGTTTTTCCTGTTTGCTGCCCATTGTCTTCAGCTGATTGCTCCAAAACAGCTTGTTTATCTCTTCTTTCCTTTTGCAAAACTTCTCCGAAATTCTCATTTATTTCTGGTATGTCTTCTGCCTGAACTAATTGACTTTCTACATCATTAAAACTATCAGCAAGCAACACACACGACTCTAACTCAGTATGTACATAATTCACAGGATGATTGACTGGCTTCTCTTTGCTAGTTATGATGTATTTCATCTTCTGCTCACGATACAACTTTCTCATTTGACCGAAGACTGGAATTGTAGCATAAGAGAAATCTAATTGAAGTGTACCTTTCAACTTTTCCCCCCAAGATCTTGCAAGGAGCATCCCGAAACGTGGAGGAATGTCGGCCACCACCACATCCATCAAAACATTCTTCGCTGGAATTTGATCTAAACTTACCACCAAATCTTTGATGAGTCCTATACACTTTACCCGGCTGGAATCGAATGAATACAAATCATGATACTCTCTTGTAATATCTAATCCCAACTTTTCCATGATTGCCTTTGGCATCAAATTATGCGAAGCACCCGAATCGAGCATAGCATTATGCAATATATATTCATGCAACCTCAAACTGATGTAAAAAGGAGGAACATTACTGTCAGGAGACTCACCATTCAATGCAGGCCCAAAAATCAATTCCGGCTGATCATCCTCAACATTCACTGTGTCAATCATTGGATCAAAGTTCAGAATTTTGGTGACTTGACTATGGTAGCTGCTGTTCTTCATAATCTCCGTCAAAGGAATGGATATTTTCAGTTTAGAAATTTCATTTTCCAAGCTAAATGCTGAAACCTTCTCGACCTCTTTAACTGGAATTTCCTTCTTTTCAGCCTTGTCTTTCACTATGTTTGACTGATTCACCTTATCAGCTGATGACACTTTACTTGCTGCAGGGTCAATTGTCTCTTTCCCTCTTTTCTGTGGTATTGGTGAATCTGTTTTCGGTGCTGAAGCTTCCTTTCTTTTCTGAATGGGATTTATAGGCACATCTCGATTCCTCAATGAATACTGTTTCTGCTGAGCAGTCAATGCATTCAAATATCCTCTTTGGTATTCATCTGACTCTTCCTCTAAATCAGCATCATTTGTTAAGATAAAATCCTCATCTTTCTGAACAACTGAACTTTCGCCATACTCCTCTTCCTCGATAATATAAATAGGCAAATCATCAGGGGTGAAGAAATGATTTTGCTCACCTGACACATCATCATCATCATCGGAATCATGACTCACAAAATTCTGCAAAAGTGGAGTCTTAACCTGCTGTTGGGCTGCTGGCTCTTGAGCTCTTTGTTCACGCTGCTTAATTCTGAATTGTGGCTGCTGCTGGCCACGGAAATTTGGATTTCGAAACTGCGTTTCTGCCTTGTCAAGATTCATTCTTCTTAAAGCCTTTTCCAAATCACGAGCTATCTGCTGTTCTGATATAGATGTAGAAGGCTCTTCCTTTATTGTCACTCTTTTCTCTGCTTTTAACCGTGCTCTTTTATCATTCAGATTTGCCTCAACACTAACAGCGACCTTCTGCATATCTTCTAAAGTAGGTGGATCTCTATCACGAAGGGAATAAGCCATCTTCGGATCAAAGCCATCCGGGAATTTAAGGAGAGCAGACTTTTTAGACGGTCTCAAGTCATCTGGAATAGCATTATACACTGTATTGAATCTAATGATATAATCCTGAACAGACTCACCAGGATTACGTTTGAGATTTGTATATTCTGAAGTAATCTGCAGCGGATCCTTTTTCATCTCCCATTGGTCTAAAAACTGCCTCTGAAGTTCTGCCAATGTATCGATGCTTCTTTGTGGCAAGGCTCTGAACCATTTCCGTACCTCTCCTCCAAAGGTTTGCACAAAAAGCCTCATGGTCACATTTTCTTCATCAATCTCGAAACGATCAAAGAAATCTGCCATATTGTCTACATGTTGTTGTGCAGGAAGACTTTGTGGAGTGCCATCAAATGTCGGGATCTTACTCTGATAGTCTGCGGGCATATCATTCAACTGCTGGGGTAACACAAGGGGTGCAAAACGAGCAGCCATAGCTCTTGGTGGATTGAAAACAATCTGTTGTCGAGGAGATACAGGAGGAGTAGGAGTAGTAGGTCTATGAGATGTATTCAATGGAAACGGAGAAAATACTATTGATTGCGGATCAGAGAACTCAGGCTGAACTGGAATGATAGGGACAAAAGGAGGTTCAGTAGGGATCCGTGAACTTGATGAAATTTCAGATGGGTCAAGAACTTGTGAAGCAGATTCAGTAAATTCAAAAGTATTAGTATCCTCAATAGAACTTTGCAGCTGTCTATCCAAGTACTGTGAAACAAATCTATATTGCAAATCTTCAGTAAACAATGGATCTGGGACTAATCTTGATAATTCAGTTTCGGAAAAATTCACAAACAAAGATGTCTCAAACTGTGCATCAAAGGGGATTTCATCAACATATATGATTTTGACAGGACAGGATGCATATCGGGTAAGTACTCTGGAACTCTCAAAACTCAATTGGCTTTCTCTCTCAGAACTCTCTTGACTGCCTTGTTTTCTAAGGGTCCTTGGAATCAGATTCGGATTTTCGAAGATTGTTGGTGGATCAGGGTCAGGATTCGCCCTAGTATTTCTTCTTGAAGCCAGTGTATTGATCTTCTCGGAAAACAAAAATTACAAGGAACACAATCAACTATTTTCAGCCTTTCGACTTCTAGACTCAATCATCCAAAAGGTCTAGAACGAATAAATATACTGGGGTGATTTAAAAATCAAGTACTGAACACACAAGCTTACCGGAGATCGACTGAAGCAGCGTTTATCTACTTCCGCTTATGCATAACAAAAGCGTTTCGAAAGCTACCTGGCGTGACTTCAGACTCCGTCTAAGACTCGTGGGACAAACACATCAACAAGAAAACCATTGAGATCTTCCCCAGTATGGTCGCCACTATGTTAGCACTCAAATCTACCTCGGGCTGAAATGAAGTAAAACTCAAGGCTACATCAAACCACGCTCAGCCTCGTAGCTAGCCCTACGAGGACAGGAGAGGGCTCTCTCCGTCAATCTCGAGAAAATGAGCAATAGGATGCGAGATGACTTACAATAAGAACCGATTTTAGGCTAGTAAAGAGATAAACATGTTTGATTTTATTTTTGTCACTGAGAGTCATGGGAAAACAAGATTGGGTGATAGGATAAGGTCGTACCTTGGCAGACCGTTCGGCGAGGTAGGTGATGATCTTGATGCTTTAAATTGGATTTATGGATAGATTAGACCAACGAGGAGCCGAAGAGGGCAAAGAAGAACTTGGATCCTCTCCAAACAGCTGAAAACATATAGAACTAACTGAATTCAAAGGCTAAGCACTGTAAACAATGGATTCAACCTTATTTCACTCATTCAATTTAGTTCAGAAGCATAATGAAAGGATGGCAACATTAAACATGAAGAAACTTACAGTAAACAAAGGAGAAACATCATCAAGAACATAACACCACAAGGATCCCAACAAGTGCCGCAAAACCCCTGATCTTTCCTTAGCCAAAATATGAAAAGTATGTACGATAGTATCAAAAGTATCCCAAGAGTCCAACCTGTAGAATGCCTCAGAAATTACAATATATAGATCACTCTAACCCCTTTCCCCACCTCTAGGGGTCGAATTACCTCTTCAGGGATCAGTTTCAACCAATTCTAATCATGGAACTACAATCTAGGCAGCTAACAACTTGCCTCTAAAAGAGTGGAAACTGATCCATTACATGATTTTTTACTCATTTGAGAGTGAATCTTCTAGAAGAGATAAAAACAAGCCAAAGTTACATATCAAACATGAATTTACATCATAAAACCCAAGAATTCTATCCATAGGCAAAACTGGTCCAAAATAGGCGAAATACTGAGCTGGCAGCTGAAAACTCAAAAAATTCTCAAGGTGGGTCGCTCCTGAACTGCGTGGGTCGCTCATGTTCCAGGCTGATTTTGAGGTAGCTCCTGACATCCAAATTGAGCTCATGATAGCTCGTTGGAAAGCCCTGGATGTCTACTTTCCAACCCAAGTGGAATTTCGGAATTTGGAGTTGATTTGACCCTTCAAAACCTCATTCTCCCAGAGGTACTTCCTGCTGGTGCAAAAGGTGGGAGCAAGGTGTTTTTTATGGTGTTTTTGAGCTGTTTGACCATCCAGATTTTGTTGAAATGCTAAGTTGACTTCAGAGGATGCATATTTAACCATGAAAAATCCAAAAATGTAAAAATCTCCTCCAGCAAGTGCCCCAAAAAAAAGCGAGCGCATGAGCGCGCGACCCACCTAGCTACAAAACCTGTTTTTAAGACCAAAAATTTGGAAATGACAAAATTTTCTCCGAATTTGCCCAAATTCGGAGCGGAGGTCCTCCATCATGTGTCTTGCCCAGTCAATGAAGCCTCGGCCAAAATCCGAAGTGGATTAGGCCTTTTCCGCCGTTGAAGTTCCTTGCGCAACCTCCTCTTCATGATCTTCATCCTCGCTTTGCAAACATGCACGCGAGCCTAGTAATGGCCTTTCATGTGGCGAAGCATGTATTTGTCTCGGTTGGCCTTCGCCAACAGCTTCTCAAGATGTATATTCACCCGCGTGAGTACAGTATCTCTGTCAGCTGGTGTCATGTCACCGGGCCTCTTTCGATTCCACTGCCTGTCCTCACGGATTTGGCGCACCTCATAAAATGTGAGCTCATCCTCGAGCCGTTTGTTGCGCTGCTCCAAATAGTTAATCACCCACTGAGCCTTCTGCAATTGGTCTTTCAGCTGGTCATTCTCGGCCCTTTGCTCCTGGATGACTTCCCTCAGCTTCGAGCTAGGAGAGCCCGTATCAACATCAATGACCGTCATATCGGTGTCCCGGCCTCCTGATGGGCCCTCATCATGCATGGGCCTCTTGCCCCTGTCTTGTACCTGTACCTGCACTGGAGAAGAAAGCGAGACCCTTTCCACATCACGTGGAGATAATACTCGCCGTGTCGATGAAGTCGGCAGGACCCCTTCCACCTCACGTGGAGATAATACCCGCCGTGTCGCTGCAAATAAGGCCCTGTGGCCTCGCTGATATGTCTGAACCAAAGGGGTAATGATATGCCCAACCTCAAGCATGTCCGGCTGGTGTGAAGGCTCTCCCGCATCATAAACTGCCTCGGGAGGCTGCTGTGGCACTCTGAAAAAGTCTCTAGAAATGAAATCCTCCCAAGTGATGCCCTGCTCTGCCAACTGATGTGACACCAAGATTTTGATCAAAGCGAAATGATATATACTCCTGTACTGCTGCACTGGGCTCGTCTTCTTTTGCACAAATGTAACCATCTTCTCTATGTTGCGGTATACGAAATAAGGTATATTCATCATACGCACCCTTGTGAAGTGCATCAGCAAACGAACATGATATGAGAAAAGACGGGCATACCTGCCTTCACAACTGAAATACTGAATAATGAGCCTCATGAGTGGTGCATACTCATCTCTCAAGAACCGGAATGGAAAGACTCTGCCCAAGAAAGCCACATATCCAGTTTTAACATATGGCTCATAGTGAAATTTCTCTAACTGCTTACCCTTGCTCCATTCCTCGCCTATGTTCGGTATGCCAGTGGCTTGAGCAATAGTCAAAGGCGACACAATGAAATCAACCCCAGCAAGGTTTACCCGATCACCCGCAAATGAAGAACAAACAAACGTGCCAACTCACGATGAGGTCGGGTTTGTACAACCATCTCACAAAATCTGAAACATGACAAGAATCGAAAACAATCCATAGCTAATGGACATGCTTGCAACCGAGCCAAAGAGGTAGGCTCCTCTCTGCGATGATCACCACTTCTGTTTTCTCTGCGGGAACTCCGTGGCACATTACCTTCAGCCACCGAATCACTGCTTGACCCTGGCTCATATTCTGACTCTGTTTCTGACATATCTCTGATCAAACTTTCGGGCAATGTGTACACTGATATGAATGCAGTGAAAGCAAGATTAGGACGTATGTTTAACATTCAATCAATATCCCACCGCCAAAACACCATCAAGGACTCAATTTATGGATAACATCTCTGCTTCAAATGGGCTGAAAAGACAACATCTCTGTTTTGAATGTAAATGAAGAAAAGGCAGCATCTCTGTTTTGAATGCAAATGAAGTCTTGACAAAATAGGAATAGACAACCTTTCAAAAGTTTGGACACATCCATTCAAAGGAGAGCATGGTATTGACAGTGATATGTTTGTTTGTGAGTTATGACCAAAAATGTTTTCAATGAGCCATTTGAAACAATGCTAACATTGGGCAAACAAAGACATGAGCAAATGCTAACCTTGGGCAAAGCGATTCATTACAAACATGAGAGATGTGACTCAAAGGTTTGATAAGGCATACAATAACAATGGTGACAGAGATATTATGGGTATGAGAGCGGATTTGATTTTCATGTTTTATGAAAGGCTGACCATATCACTGTTTCAGACATCAAACCCATTTTTACACCATTGATTTTCATTTTAACCCTGAAAACAATAATCTCATAACAGCGGGGTTATAAAACCTTCATTAGCATATTAGAACCATGTATGATGACACAAAAACGTTTGCAAACCCCAAATGATTGAAGAAAACCTGCTTTGAAGGCAACTGGAGTCAATTCTGAGCAAATCTGGGCGCTCAAACACAATTCCGGAACGCTGTCTCTGCGTGGGTCGCGCAGGCTCAGTTTGGGTCGCGCAGCCCAGGTGGGTCGCGCAGGAGCAAACCCACTGTGCTAAACCCGTTCTGTTTGGGTCGCGCAGCCCAGGTGGGTCGCGCAGGCTCAAGTTGGGTCGCTCAGCCCTAAAACACTGTCCACGCCTTCCAAAAATCCAAAATCGGCCTTCAATCTTGCAAATACGTTTTGGGAGCGATGAAATCGGTTCAAATGAAATTGTTTGGCCTTTATACTCTTCACAAATATCTTCCCAATCAGATTTCATTTCAAATCTAACTTTAAACCCACATTACAAATGTTTTTGTAATTTTCACTTTGGCTTTTAAATACAAACTTTGCTTTGGCTTCTCTGAGGTCGATACTGATGATTTTATTGTCTTTTTGCAGGGATATGGCTGTCTTAGCTAGAGGAAAGACCAGGGGTCTGCTTCTACAATGTCTTCATGCGGAACAATTACAAATTTATTATAAAATGATAATGACAAATTTCTAGTTCCAAATCAGAGTTTTGGACTAGAAATGTATTTTTAAGAAAATGACGATGATAATAAAATAGAAATCACAAGTGCTGGACTTTCCTCACCTTGCAGGCTTGATGACTAGTGTATAAATGACTCAGAAACCCTAGACACCAAGACCTAGGACACTTATTGACAATTTTAATGACCTCATGTATCATGACAATAACTATGAATAATTTTTTGAGGAAAATTTTTTAAAATAGCGCTGCAGGTGTAATATGAGGAAACACAAGATGACATAACCCTTCGTCAGTTCATGGCATAATCCTAGTGATATGCAAAGAAGTGAAACAAGTGAGACACCTAATAATGAAAATGCAAAAGACGAAATGATCACTGACGGAGGGCAGCAAGGGCTGACTCTAACAGGTTCATTAATGCTTACCTTCATGTCTTGAAGAGTTTTCTTCATCCACATGACTTGTGTACAACATGTTGTTGCTGCTATATCTTCTGCTTCAGCTATAGATAGGGAGATAGATGTTTGTTTCTTGCTTAACCATGCCACCAGACTTTCTCATAGATAGAATGCACCTCCACTTGTACTCTTCCTGTCATCCACACAGCTGGCCCAATCTGCATCTGTGTATGCTGTCAAAGTGAAGTTTTTTCCTTTAGGATACCAAAGTCCATATTGTGTTGTTCCTTGTAGATATCTGAATATTCTTTTTACTGCCAGAAGATGGTTTTGTTTAGGTGTTGCTTGATATCTAGCCACTAGTCCTACTGCTAGCATGATGTCTGGTGTTGATGCAGTCAGATACAACAGACTTCCTATCATGGATTTGTAGAGTTTTTGATCTATATCAGCAGATCCATCATCATCACATAGCTTGCATCCTACGATCATGGGAGTTGACCTAGGTTTGCAGTCTTCCATTTTGAATTTTTCAACATTTCTTTCAAGTATTTTTCCTGTGAGATGAATGTACCTGTGTTCTTTTGCTAAATTTGAAGTCCTAAGTAGAAACTGAGCTCTCCAATCATAGACATCTCTAACTCTGTTTTCATCTCATCAGCAAACCCTTTTGCTAGTTCTTCTCTGTTGCTTCCAAAAATAATGTCATCAACATATACTACAACAATCAGAAGTTCATTTTCATGGGCTTTTATGTATAGATTGATGTCTACTCCCCCTCTCTTAAAGCCTTGTTTTTGCAAATACTTATCCAGTCTTGAGTACCAAGCACGAGGAGCCTGTTTCAGTCCATATAGGGCCTTCTTCAGTCTGCACACATAATCTTCTTTGTCTGTCAATGAGAAGCCTTCTGGTTGTTCAATGTAGACTTCTTCTTCTAAGTCTCCATTCAGAAATGCTGATTTTACATCCATTTGATATACTTTGAAATTCTGGTAGCATGCAAATGGCAGGAACATTCCGATAGCTTCCATTCTAGCTACAAGGGCAAATGTTGCATCGTAATCAAGTCCTTCGACTTGTGAATATCATTTTGTTACACCATTTTTTGGTCATCTAACCTATTATCATTAGATGGACCCAAGTACACCATGTAAGACCAATTTTACCCTAAGTAAAATTGCTTTCACTACATTAAATAACTTAATAAACCACATTTATTAGGTTGTTTATGGTAAACAAGAAACCCCAAAAGGAAATATTAAACAAACCTATTTTGTTTAATTTTCCTCATGGAATAATTAATTAAACCATAATTTAATTATTATTCCTAGTCATGTTTAACCCAAAAACAAAGAAATTAATTAGATAAACCTTTATTTATCTTATTATTTTCTAGGAATAATTATTTAAATCTTATTTAGATAATATTCGTTGTTAAATATGACCAAATCACCCACAAATAATTAAATAAATCATTATTTATTTAATTATCCTTCAACCACTTCCTTAAAAAGATAAATAAATCATTTATTTATTTATTATTAACAAATAAAGGGATTTGACCCAAGTCAAATACTTTTTCCCTCCAACAAATATAATAAAATATTCCATAAAAGGTGGATCTAGATTCGGTTAACATTATTTTAATCATGCACCAAGATCTAGAATGACCCAATATTTTGTTATAAATAGGAGGGTTTTTCCTACCATTCTTCACCTTTTGTTGCCTATTAGATCACTCTGGATCTATACACTTGGTCACATTTTTCTACATTATTTGCTGTGTGAGCTCCCTTTGAGTTCTATCTTTGTCTGGGTTTTCTATACCAACAAGAGAGAGAGATTCTAGATCTGAAGTGATGAGGACTTCCAAGAACCCATCCCATTGAGGAGAATTGGATACACCTTCTTGTTTTCCTCCCAGGTGCCCTTAATACAAAAATTCTTTCAAAAATTGTTCTTGTCTTGTGAAGTGTTGAAGGCGTATCCAATTCTCCTCAATGGGATGGGTTCTTGGAAATCCTCAACACTTCAGATCTAGAATCTCTCTCTCTTGTTGGTATAGAAAACCCAGACAAAGATAGAACTCAAAGGGAGCTCACACAGCAAATAATGTAGAAAAATGTGACCAAGTGTATAGATCCAGAGTGATCTAATAGGCAACAAAAGGTGAAGAATGGTAGAAAAAACCCTCCTATTTATAACAAAATATTGGGTCATTCTAGATCTTGGTGCATGATTAATATAAGATTAACCAAATCTAGATCCACCTTTTATGGAATATTTTATTATATTTGTTGGAGGGAAAAAGTATTTGACTTGGGTCAAATCCCTTTATTTGTT